>JAZHYW010017955.1:0-66854 GCA_037355805.1 Ixodes ricinus
GAACAGGTTTTTTATTGCCGGGTGGGGGTTGAGGCAACAGGGTGCCGTTTTCCTCCGAGGTTTCATTTCCCCGCCGTTGCGCCTCACTGAGGAGACACAACGCTGTGGCGTAGTTGAAAAAAAGAAGCGTCATCTTCATCATCGGTTAACTTTTTTTGTCAATGTTTTTTTTCTGCGCTGGCAGCAGCGTTAAGCTATACTTTTTACATATCGTCATCTAACATCCGGAGTGCGAAACCACGTTGTTCGTTGTCATCTATCCATGACAACCTAAATTTGGGGTGCCCTACGCAGCCAGAAGAAGTTCGTCACAGTTTAGGTCTTCAGCAACCCTGAGGTGTTTTCTCATATTTGAACACGAAGACTTGTTGGCTGAATACTCCTCGTTGCGAAGTTTGCATACTGCGGTATGTTGTTAGCAATCACCTTCACCAAAGAAAAATTGTTAGGACTTTCAGTTCGTACCCGGCAAGCCAGAAACAAACCCCGCGCAAACAGCAGTAAATTTTGTCTCGACTGTTGATACCACGACGGAGTAGTGGCGCAAATCAAATATGAAGCATGCGCAGTGCGGAGTAGTGGCGCTAATCAAAATACGAGAACATAACATACGCAGTGCCCTCCGCGTCTATTGCTGTTTCACGGTTGATTCACCCGATTAAAAAGTGTTTGGGCAGAAAAAAGAAAAAACGCAACATCGATAGTGCTTCAAGATACTTAGATGTAAGTGTTCAGTCACAAAGTACAAGCGCGTGCGTAAAGATAACTAGTTTCTTTTTCCATAAAATCTAAATGTGCTATATTCCGGTCGTGACCCGCGAGAAAGAACGTATTCACAAGTTTGTTCGAGGCCAACTTGACACTCGAAATGTCGGAACAGACAATTTGGAAAGTGCAAGGAATAGCTAGATTGTACTCGTTCAATGACATGTTATTCACAAAAAACTGGAAAGTAACGACAAAAGTACTTCGGTACTGTAACGAAAGTAATCCCTGGAGAAGGGGAACAAGAGGGACAAAGGACAAACACAAATCTCCGTCTTGGGACACAGCGCGAAAAACAAACGAGGACGAAGAAGGAAGACACGGGACGAGCGCTGACTATCAACTGAAATATTTTTAATAGGAAAATACATAAAAACGACACTTCATCTTTTGCAGTTCACCCCCCTCCCCCCCCCCCCCGGTCCGCGTATTACGAGACACTTTATAGCAGCGTAATGGCACGTGTTGCTATCCCAAATCCAAAAACGCCACCTCGCTGTCCAGCAATGCCAAAGACGGTTGACTGACACAAGAGGTTCCCGCCCTTTTTATTTGGTACGCTTCTACTATCTCTCTAGACACTTGGTCCCTGTGTTTAAACAAAACTTCAGTGTCACTCAATCGTGGCTCACAGTTACAATCTCGACAATGCATTGCAAGATGGGAGTACGCACACCCCTTCAACGAACTCTGGTGCTCTCTTAAACGGATGTTCAAACAGCGCCCCGTTTGGCCAATATACACCCGCCCACATGTAAACGGTATCCTATATACTGCTCCAATGGTGCATGATACGAACGGTGTTCCATGCTTTACAGTGCAACCATGACTGCTCGGATTCTTCCGCTTACTAACACGCCTTTCTATGGCGGGGCAAATCTGGCTCAGCTTGTTTTTGGCCGAAAAAACGACACTCACACCGTATCTTGCTGCGATCCCCTTTAACGTGTGTGAAACACGGTGAACGTACGGAATAGAAGTCACCTTTTTGTTATTCCCTTCCCGCTCAGCACAGTTGGTTGCTGCGTTGGCCCTGAAACTCTTCTTTACTTTTTCGCAGGCTGCGGTAATTACCGGATCTGGAAAACCTGCTTCTCGGAGCCTTGCTATTTGGTCTAAAACGCTCTCCTTCATTTTGTGCTCGCACGATTTTGACAGCGCATTCCGAACACATGACACAGCAATGCCGTTTTTTATAAGCTTTGAATGGGCGGACCGGAAATCGAGCAGAGACTTAGCGGTTCTGGGATGGTGAGACCAACATACATGCTCATTCGTAACATCGATACTGAGATCCAGAAACTGAATCTGGTGTTCTTTGGGGGTTTCGAAAGTGAATTTTAGTCCTAATCCTTGTTCAGTGAATGTCTTTAGCACGTTCTGGATTGTCTGGCTAAGATTGGGCTTTTCTACGAATACAAGATAGTCATCCACGTATCTGAAAATTCTTCCAGTACGTCCCTCTAACTTTACTTTAATTGCTCGATCCACTCTTGCAAGAAAAATGCTACTCAGTACAGGGGCCACTCTCGACCCAATGCACACTCCGGATTTTTGAATCCAAACTTTGTCTTGCCATCCAATAAAGGTGGACTTTAAATAAAAGGACAGTACTTCAAGGAAATCTTCGACTGTTACACCGCATTGAGATCTGAAGGCTATCTCCTCATTCTGGTCCAAGATACATTCCTGTACGCTCCTCATGAGGTCGTCGTGAGGAGCGAAAGATGAAGTGTCGTTTTTATGTATTTTCCTATTAAACATATTTCAGTTGATAGTCAGCGCTCGTCCCGTGTCTTTCCTTCTTCGTCCTCGTTTGTTTTTTTCGCGCTGTGTCCCAAGATGAATTCCCACCAACTCGCCCAACTATCCATTCTTACAAATCTCCAAACACAGCTAGGTGACTGGTGAGCGACCGAAAAAATCCGCCTAGTCAGGGTATCGAACCCGGGACCTCTCCATTACAGGTCGAGCGCTCTACCAACTGAGCTAACCAGGGGTTAGACGTCAGTAGAGCAAACGGGTTTTATCAGCTGCCACCAGTCTAACACCAACAAGGGTGAAGCTTGCAATTTTAAGGTTATGACTATAATGCAATTAAATGCAAAGGTGCAAGCGAGCTGGACAAGAATGATGAAAATAATCCCTGGAGAAGGAGAACAAGAGACGCAAAGGACAAACACCAATCCCCAAACACAGCTCGCTTGCACCTTCGCATTTAATTGCAGTATAATTAGTCGTTACTTTCATCGTTACCTCAGAAGAAGTAATAGAACTACAGTTACAAGTTACATTTTTAAAAAGTAGCCCGTTACAGTTACAAGCTGCCAAAAAAGGTAACGAAATTACAGTAACGCAATACTAGTAACGCGTTACTGCCCAAGTCTGGTCTTCTGCCGCACGATCGGCAGGACGATGTGGACGATTACCGCTTACGATTTTCTCAACTGTCAGTTGGAACGACTGACAGTTAAGAACATCGTAAGCAGAATCGCAGAATATGCTGGGACGTCACGACAGCCGCGCCAGCCGCTATGCGGCTACTGTCGTCGTGCTTCAGTGTGTTTGCCGCTTTTGTGCGGGTCCGAGAGCCACCATCAATGACGTCATGAGCAGGACTTGTATTCCGAGGGGTATTGATCCACCCCAAATAACCCTGGGTTTCGCAGCGCGAGTGTTAGCAGCACGTGCTGCGGAAAGATCGTTCTACGCCAGTTACTCGACCAGTGACGAGAAAAAAAACAACATGGCAAACATTTTATTTACAACGCGTTTCTAATGAACAACAAAAAAACAAAACAAAAAACTACGACATTTATCTAAATCATTTTCAGCAAAACTACAGCTATAACTACGGGCAGCATGCGATTTCTTTTTTTTTTGAAGGGCGCTTCAGATTATTAGCCTGATGGCCCACGTCGGAAGGCGGGGTTTCGGAAACGGCCCAGTCACGAGCCGTTTCTGGTTCCTGATTGGGCCTGGCTGCTATGTAGCGTTAGCTGCTCTCTCTCTCTCTCTCTGTCTGGTAGAGTGACACAAAGTGTTCATTTATGATCATTGTCGTAATCTTGAAGCACATTAATTACAACAAAAAAAATAATGTAATTTGTGTTCGGTCTCAATTTGAATCTAAGCTCCAGTCAATTTCAGTGATTATTGTTTACAGTGGAAACGTTTCGTGTAAGATATAGGTATCCGCTGAAATCAACAAGGAACGTTTCTAGGCTATATTAATTGTCATGTTTCGTCGCATTTACTGAATGTACAATCAATTATGCAAAGTTGGGACGTATTCGAAGCCGGAGCAAATCC
Organism: Ixodes ricinus; assembly: GCA_037355805.1. Taxonomy (NCBI): domain Eukaryota; kingdom Metazoa; phylum Arthropoda; class Arachnida; order Ixodida; family Ixodidae; genus Ixodes; species Ixodes ricinus. The sequence goes on from JAZHYW010017955.1 coordinate 4,078, forward strand.
TACAGAGAACCTTTGACGTTGAACTTTCTGTACGTGCTCTTACGGATAGGCTAGATTACAATAATTCTTTTGCACTATAAACGAGCACGTGTGCACTCGAAAACAAATTAGAGGCTGTTGGCCGAGTGCGATTTGAGTACCTTGCGAAGATAAGTTAAAATTTAACGCCCAGAGGTTGCTGAAGAACCAAAAATCTGCCATTTTTTACAAGTTAATGAATGGACTGAGAGATATGCCATGAAGCCGAGTAAGTCATTACAGTTTATTATCGAGCGTTAAAACTATATATATTTAAAGCAAAATAGAAAACAAAACTTCTGGAACGTAACTAGGGAATGAGAAACGATGATTGCGCAACACCGCGGCGCAGAGAGTGCCTTTAGAGATTCCCCCGAGTCTTGCCGTCCATCCTTTCATTTTGTTCGGTTTTGATTCCGACGGCGGTTTATCTTTGTTACCGTTCAAATTGATGTAAGGTAACCGGGCAGATGTAGGGAAGGAGTGAACCTGTGGCGTGTCGCGAAAATGAGCAAGTGTCTTAGATGATTTACGGCTCAGCTTTACTCCGTTTCCTCTTACGATGGACCGCGGGGCACGCTACGAGCCGTGGGAGCCAATCAAATTCCTTCACGTGACCTTCGAAAGAGGCGCTCAGCGAGCTGTCACGTGACACGTTCAGAGACTTGGATTGGCTGATATCGTTCGTAGCGTCCTCTGCGGGCCATCACACGATGAAATGTAGTATAAGCAAGGGAAAACGGAGTCCCACAGTTCGAGCTCGTAATCCAGCGAAAATTGGCTTTAGCCTCAAAGAGAAGAAGAATAAAAAAAGAAAATGACTCGAATGTAAGAAACAAATGAGAAAATGTCAAAAGGGGCGCGACGCTTTGGAGAAGAATTGACAGAATAAGGGTGAACCACTTTGTAAGGCATGACATGTGCCTTCTGATATTTTAGCGTTATTTTAAAACACAGTGGAACCATCGACCAAAATAGGTTTTTAACTAATGAAATTATTCGATGACCCGGCTGGGATATGCTCAAAACTGTTTTTTTTAATGCCGGGAAAGAACACGTATGTCACCAGATACATGCTTTCACCGAAAAAACCACAACGAAATTAAGTGCAATATTTAGGCCGCGAGAGTCATTTCAAGTTCCCCGACGTGCCTTTATCTCGTGCTTGTATATCGAGACGACGTTTCAACATACACCTGTTTTCACATCAAGAAAAAAAATGAAGTTGTGCGCGTTATTCATGCGATGCGCATAGTAGTTCTAGCAAAACTCGGTTGCCTAAGGAAGAAGCGATGCTTTTAGTGTTTTTAAACGTGCATGTCTCGATTAAATGACATAAATATGATATAGGATGCCCCTACATATATTTTAATTTATACCATAAAGGGGAAATAAACTAAATTCCGCAAAAAGCCGAATTTGTTGTTTTTACTACGGTTTTTCGGGTGAACACTAGTATAGAAGCCTGTTTCGAAATCGCTCCTCACTTAAAAATGAGTCTCACAACCTGTAAGTAAAGTGGGAGTTAATCTAGTTGGTAAGATGACATCATATTAAAAACAGCGCACAAGCAGTGAAAAAGAGAAGATATGTTTATGGTGCATGTGTTTCAGTTCTCGTGGCTCGTCTTCCTCTTTATTTCACAATACATCAGTTGGAAGTCTGCACTCTGTGTTCTCTTTTTCTTCCTCACTTCTTGTGCGTTGTTTTCATATGAGTCTCACAGATGTCAATATTGCGCTATTTTTTTATTGTAAGAGACAATTACTTCCACAATTCAGGCACTTAGAAATATATTTTCTAAATTTCAGAGTGACTAACATGCCTATATTTCCGGTCCATCGTGCCTACTTACGTGAATTCAGGATTATGTACAGATACCAGACAATTCGACTTTTCTATCCCCAAAAAGTTTATATGTGCCTACTTTGTCATTTCAAATATGTTCGATTCCGTCTACAGCTCTGTAAATATCTACACACACACACACACACACACACACACACACACACACACACACACACACACACACACACACACACACACACACACACACACACACACACACACACGCGCGCGCACACACACACACACACACACACGCACACACACACACACGCACGCACGCACGCGCGCGCGCACGCAACGCACACACACACACACACACACACGCACGCACGCACGCACGCACGCGCGCACGCACACGCACGCACGCACGCACGCACGCACGCACGCACACACACACACACACACACACACACAACTCTAATTGCCTCAATAAAATGCCACAGTACAAAAACAAGGTTGCTTTTTTTGAGAGCCGATGATATACGGAGCATATTGTAAGCTCTTGGCAACGCGTGCATGTCATGCTGAGGATGAATTGGACGTCATCTTTGAGATGAAAACCTTGAAAGACAATTAACCGAACGGAGAAGAAAATGAGATCTTTCACTGCACAGCAGCAGCTATCTTCCTTTCTCTTCTCTCTCTCTCTCATATATATATATTTATATATATATTTATAGAGAGAGAGAGAGAGAGAGAGAGAGAGAGAGAGAGAAAGGGGGAACCTCTCTACTTAAATAAATATTTCCATAACCTTAATTAATTTCTCTCTCTCTCTAGTTTACTTGAGCTTACTTGAGTTAAGATTCAATTAAACGTCAAATCTCCCCGAACTGTTTATGCGATGTCGTATCTCTAGTACATGCATTTTTTTATAAAATATTTTACACCGACGGCAGTCTAAACTAGCGCTGGGCAATTGATCGGTTAACCTACCGATTAATCGATTAAGAATTTAATAGCGATTATCTTTTTTCACCTGTTAATCGCGCAGGTTTAACGAACCAAAAGGAAGTGAAAATTAAACGCTTTCACCATGCAGACCTGGACGAGTATGAAGGGCAAATTTTACTAAAAATTGTTGCCTAAAGTGAACTAAAGAGGCGAGATTTGTAACTTCACACAGGTGGACCAGGTTACACGTGTCTCGTCCACTTCAACGACGTCCGAATGTCCGTTTGGTTCAGCAGAGAGTATTGTGAACAACCAAAGGAGGTCGTACTTGCCGGAGAACCTCTTCGCCTCATGCAGCTGAAGTAATAATCTGTGAGTGTCTTTTCACTGTTCTCAACTAGACATCGAGGTGGATAAATAATCGAACTTCTATATTACACCTTTTAACACATATTCAACAAAATAAAAAAAAAAATTTTTTTGTCTTTAAACAAAATTATTTATGGAAATGAACGAGAACGATTAATACATTAAAATCGAATAAAGGGACGTGATTAATCGGGGAAAAGTTTTTAATCGACGCCGAGCCCTAGTCTCAACCAATCGCTTTTTGCAGCTCCCACCTACGTATCATCCTGCACTGACCACCGATTTAATGAGTCGTACCGAATTGTACGACTAACTTGTACTTTATATCCTTTATCCCCTAAACAAGCTTGGACTGAAAGCTCTTTCCTGCCATAGTCGTATCCATTACCGACCCTTATGACTTTAAATCTGCAGTTCGTAACCGCCTTCTATATCAGCTGTTTGTAAGTACATGCACTGTTTCGACCTTTTGGTTCCTGCCCTCTTCTCTGTAACACCTAAGGGGCCTGAAAATAAATGTATAAATAAAATACAAAGTTGAGACTGGGGTTCCACGTAGTTCACCTTGAATACGAAGACATATGTTTCTAATGCGTTTGTTTTATAGGACCAATTAACCTTAGACGTCGCTTAAGTACTTAAACGGGTAGGTCGGTCAGTCCGTAACGGCTAACGATCTTGAAAAAAAGAAGAAAAAAAGCAACCGGTACCAGGGATTAAACCCCGGTCACCAGCGCGGAAGCCGAGTACGCTGCTGACTGAGCTACGGACGCAGCGCACAGGAACGAGAGGAGCAGAAGAAGGTGGTGTAAGAAAGCGCGCGGAGTGAAGAAAGGTTTGAAAGGGCGTGAGAGAAGCAGAAACAGGTGTTGTAGAAAAGGCGCGCGAAACTACGAGGACTGGAAAGGACAGAAAGCGCGCTTCCCCTGTCTTGGTGACCCAGAAATTTCAGCGTAAAGGCTTTGTATCCGGGTGATGCTGAACGCCTGCGTCACAATATGGGAACCTACGTCACAACGTGGGTACCTACGTCACAATACGAGACACGTAAAAGTTGAGATATTTGCACTCCAAATACTGGTGCCGGAACCCGTAAAAACGAAGCTGGTGATCGTCAGGAGCTGGAAGCGGGCTTCCATACGGGTTCCGGCATACGAATCCGGAATACGTATCTTTTTGAAGCTCTGACATCCGTAATCTCAGGATGAAAGAAAACAACAAGTGTGAGAAAATGAGCAAAAATGCAGACGAAAGGTTAGGCGTGTTTGTTTTGCCGTGACGTGTTGAGCTGCTCGAGTAATTGTCAACTTTATTTCTTTTTGCACAACACGCGACGCCAGTATTTTTGTGCAAGACGAAACTAGAAAACGACCAGGTACATACGTTGCCTGTGGTGTTTTGCCACTTCTTGTGTGTACTAAAGCGTCGTCAAGCAATACGGGCTCACTGGGACCGCCGATATCCGCGTCTATGCCCCAGCGTTTCGAAGCGGCCGCACTACATGTTTCCGTTCACTCTAGATTATTTTATTATGTAAATGTTTTAAGAAATTTTCTTAAAATATCGACTGTTTCAAAAAGCGGGCTTTTTGATTTTGTAAAACTACGGGCAACTTTCGGGAGGAAAAACAAAATTTAACCGGGCACAATTTTTTTTTTTGTAATCACGTATACGCTGGAACCTAACAGGCATCATTCGATGAGTCTCGAAGCACGCAGAGCCAATAAGCCGATTTAGACGGCTCACACAATTTTGAGGGCACGCTAAAATTAAGCCTCCTGCTTCATCTTAGTATATTTAGTTTTTGTACACAACTCATGTGCCTATTTTAAGCCTCATTTTAAAGTGAGTGCTGTGTTGTTGTAACAATATTCTACCGTGCTCTCCCCCAAAAACATCAATGTTTTTTCATCGAAAAAACAAAAATCTACTCATCGCCGAACGCGCATTCTCCATCCAAATGTTGCGCTAGCAGGTTGAACCATATGGCAAAGTGGAAGAACGAACCTTCATCTCAATAAAAAGTTGCGTGATTTTCTGAAAACTTCAGTGGGAAAAAGGGGTCCGTTGTTGCTTGTTTTCTGTAACGTGACACTCAGCTCCACGTATTTGAGAGGACCTTCGTCCCCCATTTTCCCATAGAAAATATAAGAATATCACGTATGAGTTTTGAATAACGTAATAATCAGTTCTGAAACGTTGGCATCTCGTTCGGACAGCTAGCGCTATATTTAGGCGTAAAATAAGCGTTCAGAAATGAGTAATTTATTTTTACGGCGAAAAAAATTTAGAATTTTTAGTGGGACAGCCTGTACGATTGTCTAACTCTCCGATAAGCCTAGAGTAATGACAATTGCAGTGTTCTTTTTATTTTTAAAGCAGACGTTGCATTTTTTTTCTACTAAGTGTTGAAGATGGCACTTTTCGTTTTTCAAAATATATCTCGTACAAAACTTGTGCCGGGTGTTTCCGAACGCCATTTAGTTGTAAATAAAAACAAGTATAAATAAACTAATCAACGGAATCCATTGGAACTTTCTACGAATGTGTTTTTACCTGGCTCATTTATCATAGTCACATTTTGTGAGTGTAGGTTTCTAAAAAAAAGAATAAAGTAAACAAAACAAAAATAACTTAGTAGTTCTATGCACTAAAATAAAAACGAAAACCAATACGAAACAATAGTCACATATGGCCAACGCAAAATCGGATTTGCTGGATCTGCTCTCGACTGTTATCTCGAGGTTTTCATGGTTTTGTTTTATGCGGAGTCACCTGAGAGATAAAGCGTAAACACCTACACCACGCAATTTGAGTACAATAAATGTGCTATCAAAATGACACCCTTGTGAAAGTTTTTATTGCACTCTTTTGATTGGTTAGTTTTTAAACAATAGTTTACTACTGAACAGCGCTCGGGAACACCCTGTAGATAAATTTTATTAATCAGATGTACTTCGTAGTAAACGGGACCTAATCTCCAAGCAAAATTGGCAGGCTGAGACGATAATTAAATGAGGGATGTTGTGTCACAAGCTCGTTTAATACGGATTAGCAATGCCAAGTCGCCAGACTTCTTTCGGAAACTTCATCTCCGTTCCACTGTCTTTCGCCGCATGTTTCTCTCTCATTATTTTCATTCTGTAACAATTACTGCTCTGGTATGGTGTGTGCATTTCGCCCCGAGTTTATTTTGTAGTATGTTTTTGGCGATAATAGAGTATTATACAGCTGACTTCCGGGAAATAAAAAAAGTTATTTAAAAGGAGTAATGAAAAATTGTCTCACGACCGGTACATTCAGTGGCTTTGTGTACCGCGATATATTGATAATTAATTAATGATAGTGATTAATTTAGTATAAAAAGAGAAGGATACTCGTCCTTTCGGCGGCATACCTTTTTCCTCTTACCTTTTATCCTTATGTATATATATATATATATATATATATATATATACACAGAGTGTTTCACGAAACGTGGACAAATTTGATATTGCAGAAAACTGCGCGTCGGAACAAAAAAGGCTTCTGGTCGTTTTGGTCCTGTGCCAGTGGCCTATTTAGGAAAATGATTAAGGTCCGGATAATTAGATTGTTAATTATGTTTGCGTAATTAACTTTTTAATATATTGTTTAAGGGCATGGTTACCATTAGAGAATCGCTCAACATCATCGAAAAAAACTAAATCAACAAACGGCAGAACGATAGAAGGCACGAGCAGCAATTTACGGCTTTCTGAAAAACCGCACAAATTCGACGGGTTTTTAAGTTTCGGTTTGCAATCGGAGCGTTCTTGCCCCGACGGCACCACGCCCCGTGGAGAAATAGTGCAACCAACCTCTGCTGCGCTGTTCTCACGCAACGCAGCAGAGGCTGGTTGCACTATTTCTCCACGGGGCGCGGTGCCGTCGGGGTCGAGAAGAGCTTCGAGTGCAAACCGAAACCTAAAAACTCGTCGAATTTGTGCGTTTTTTCAGAAAGCCGTAAAAAGCTGCGCGTGCCTTCTATCGTTCAGCAATTTGTTGATTTAGTGTTTTTCGATGATGGTAAACAATTTTCTAGTTGAAACCATGTCCTTAAACAAAAAGGTAATTACGCAAAACTAATTAACAATATAATTATCCCGGACATTAATAGTTTTCCTAAATGGGCCCCTGGGCCCTGGCACAGGACCAAAACGATACAATCATTTTTTTTTGTTGCGACGCGTAGTTTTCGCATTATCAAATTTGTCCGCTTTTCCTGAAACACACTGTATATATATTTTTTTCTTTGCAAAGAGGCGGTTAATTTCGCGGACGCTATGAACCAACTGAACTATTTGACGTCACGCCGATGCAGTGGCGCTGCTGTCGGTACTGCGCATGCGCAGATGCTTTGCCTCAGGTGAATATGGTTTCTGCGCACGAACGAGAGCTTGTTTATAAGCAGTGTGTTTGTCGATATACAAACCCGGTCTGAAAGATATGACTTCCTACCCCTGTCGATTTGTTCGTCTGCTTTCCCGCCCTGGTTATTACGCGTTCTCTGCCCTCGTATTACAAGGATATATACAGGGTGTTTGATTTTAATTGAAACAGATTTAAGAAAAAAGAAGAGATAGGGGAGAGTTAGCTGAGTGTCGTTTGCACCCTGTGTTTATAAAGCTCGACGGACATTGAATGAAGAAAAAAAGTAATGGTAATTAGGTTAATTAACTAAAACGCGTTTATTACCTTTTTTAATTAGTAGTTTTTGAGGTGGTCATGTTGCAATTGCTCTATTGACAGAAATTACTATTAGAGACCTAGCCCATCAAACGAATTTGCAAAAAATGTAATGATTTTTCAGATTGTATGAAAAACAAATGTTCATGTTTTTTTTTTAACGTGACTTCAAAATTGCGCGCTAAAAGCACGCCTTGAGCGTGTCCTAGGTGTGTACGCAGACGACACAAATGACGATAATACTAAAACGACCACGTCACCCTTGTAAGCGTCATTTTGGGCAAGGCCTGGAGCGATGCTTGAGCTTAATCTTTAAATCGGGTTAGAAATGAGAAAATTTGTCAATTAATATATAAAAAAGATATTTTCGCAACTTTTTTAAAATTGGTTTGGCCTCTAATTCTAATTGCCGTAAATACTGCAATTGCAACAAGGCGCCTAAACCGAATCAGTAAAAAAGGTAATAATAAAGTTTAGTGAATTATTCAACTTAGCATGACGATTATTCGCTCATCCAATTTCCGCCAAACTTCATAAGTACATGGTGAAAACGTCGCTCGCTTAAATATTACTTCTTTTTTAAAGTTCAGTTGGAATTAAAATCAAACACCTAGTATATACATAAGGATTTTATTAAAATTGTGAGTAAAGCGTCAGCTACTCTGTACCAGCCCAACGAGGCAGCCATGTCAGAATTTGTGGATGTTGTAATCGGTCAGCAGCGGTCGCGCTCTTGTCTTCACCTTCTTCCTAAGTATACTTAGTTTCGCCTTAAAGGGCTCTTGAAAGAAAAAAAGTTTTTTCAAAGAGTCTGGTTAGAACACGCGTGTCAAAAAATAATTTTACGCGAAAAAAAAACAAAAAAAAATTTAAGAGCAATATTGACAGCGCGAGACGCAATTTAGTCGGCAGTCTCCTTCTTTCCACTTGTTTTCTCTCACGGCATTTCGGGCGCGTGGAGGAGAAGGGTATCGGTTTCGCCTTCAGGTTGAGGTGGAAAGAGTGTGCGACCCTTCTGTGACGTCATAAACTTTGCGGGCCGAATTTCAAATAAATTTTTCACCATCAATATTGCTCTAAAAGGTTGTTTTTTTTCGCGTAAAATTAATTTCTTGGCACGCGTGTCCCAACCAAATTGTTTAAAATGTTTTATATTTATTTTCAGGGGTTCTTCTAGACGCAGCCGAAAATATGAGCTAATGGGATTCATCAGACAGCGTTAACTGCCCACTATAGTGTTGTTCTTCGTGTCTCTGTACGTGTTTTGTCATCGCTGAAACAGCCATTAATAAAAAAAAACGCCCAATGACTTGCGCTTTTGACACTGTTTGATTTGTCCTGTTAGCTCGCAGCGTCGTCTGCGTCTTGACTTAAGCTGCAACAAAGTAGGCAGTGTACGGCTTATACTAAAGTCACTGGATTCGTGAGGCCAGGAGAAAACTGTGGAATAGTGCGGCTACTGAACGTGACCAAAATCAAAAAGTAAAGCTTCGTTACGATAAGATGATTATTGACGGCACGACTTACATTTGGGACGAACGAAAGGGTGAAAGACTTGACGTCAAAGAAATTAAGAAACAATGTCCAAAAGCATTGGATGTCAGTGGGTTTAGGTTGCTTAACGTAAATTGCCGTAGTGTGGTCAACAGGTCTCTTGAGCTCGAACATATTATCGCTGTCAACTCGCCGGACGTTGTTTGTTTAACTGAAACTTGGCTTAACAATAACATTTTTGACTGTGAATTTGTTCCTAAAGATTTCATTGTAATTAGAAAAGACCGAGATACTAGAGGAGGTGGGGTGGCCATACTGTATAGGAAAACATTACCAATCGTGAAACTAGATGATATCTCCGGTGTCGAGGGCGTATTCTGTAAAGCGACGATAAATGGTACAACGTATCTCATTGGAGTCGTGTATAGGCCTCCGAATTCGCCCATTTCTGTTCTTCAAAATCTAAAAGCTTATCTCGAGCAGTATAAAACGAGTAAAACCAGAGTTATCTTCTGCGGAGACTTCAACTTACGTAACATAGATTGGCTTAATTATTTTCCAGGCAGTGTTGACTTTGAACATAACGAAAATTTGCTGGACCTAGCTTTAACATTTGACTTATCGCAAGAAGTAAAATCTTTCACAAGAGTGTACGGGAACTCGCAGTCTATTTTAGATCTTGTTTTTATTGGAAATTCCGTAGCAAAGTTATCTTCTTGTGAAGTGGTTGAGGGAATTTCTGACCACAAGGCTGTACTACTATCGCTCTCAAACGAGGTTGTTAAAGGTAACACTAAGGTCACCAATGTGCTGGACTTCGCTCACGCTGATGATACATCAATCTTAGACACGCTTGATCTACAGTTTGATGAGTTTTTCTTACTTTCATCCGATTCCTGTTCTGATGTTAACCAATTGTGGCTTAGGTTTAAGAATATTGTGAACCATTGTATTAAAATGTACGTTCCAGTACGAACTATAAAGCGAAGCCGTAACAATCCATGGATCTCACGTGAATCCATTCATTTCAAACGTCAACTGCGACGTTTAAAAGCGAAATGTAAAACCCATATAAATCAGTCCCTAAAAGATAACGTTAAAGATCTTTCCGACAAGTTCAAAGAACAAATGAGGGCAGATAAACACAAGTTTTTTTAACATCTCTCTTCCCAACTTTATAAAATCGTCGCCTAGAAAGTTTTGGAATCATATCTTACCAAGCACTACAAACACAAATGCGTTTACAATTGATGGCGTTCTGGAAACAGACTCCAAAAAGATAGCTGATCATTTCAACACACAGTTTAAATCTGTGTTCACACGTGATGATGGCATCGTGGCCCCTTTTACCAAGTTTGATCACTTGCCAGCCCTTGAGAATGTCCATGTGACTGAACAGGGAATTTTTAACTTACTTTTAAACATTGACCCACGGAAGTCTAGTGGGCCAGATGGCTTGCCAAACGCGTTTCTAAAACGATATGCAGAGCTTGTTTCGAAATATCTAGTCATTATATTCAACAGGTCACTAAATGAAGGCGACGTGCCGATTGATTGGAGGATGGCCAGAGTTAAACCGCTACATAAAACCGGAAACAGAGAGCTGATTACTAATTATAGACCTATCTCCTTAACTTGTTCTGTCTGTAAACTCATTGAACACATTATTAATAAACACATTTTTGACTTTCTTGATACACATAACGTACTGTCGAGCAGCCAACATGGCTTCAGACGAGGATTTTCCACAACAACTCAATTGCTTGTGACAGTTCATGACCTTACCTCGACCCTGAACAAGAAAAGTCAGGTAGATATCATCTTTATCGATTTCGCGAAAGCGTTCGATAAAATATCGCATGCAAAGCTCCTAAAAAGATTTAATAACTACTTAAAAGTAATCAAGTTATTGGTTGGATCCAAGCTTACCTAACAAACCGCTACCAATATGTAGAATTTAATAATGAGAATTCTTCCCTACTTTCAGTGGACTCTGGCGTCCCCCAGGGATCGGTACTTGCGCCTTTGTTGTTCTTGTTATTTATCAACGATATTCTCGATAAGATTTTTGTCAAAATACGTCTTTATGCCGACGATTGTGTGATGTATAGCCAGATCAAGAGTGTTGATGACCAAATTAAGTTAATGATGATTTGAACAAGATTTTGAAATGGTGTGACACATGGCAAATGTGTATAAATTATGACAAAAGTGTTTGTATGTCCGTCACTAATAAAAAGAAGCCACTTTCATTCTCCTATCACATGAACGAACATATACTAAGACAAGTTACTGAATTCAAATATCTGGGTCTCTGGATCAGTTCCGACCTTAGATGGGATAAACAGATCAATTTAATCTCCTCTAACGCCCTCCGTAGATTATTTTTTCTCAGACGAACACTAAAATCAGCCACTTCAGATACTCGACTCCTGGCGTACAAGACTCTTATCCGGCCGACCCTAGAATATGCAAACATTATTTGGGATCCATTTACACAGGTAGGAATTAATCTTATAAAACGAATACAAAATAAAGCTGTCAGATTCATTTTTAACGCCTATAGGAAGGCGTCCGTTTCCGAGCTTAGCAAACAGCTTGGGTTTGTCCCGGTTCAAGAACGAAACCGTGTATGCAGACTTCGTTTTTTATTTCAATTAATTAAGGGACAATATAAAATTAACGTTGAAGAATACATCACTTTCTCGACTGGTTACGCCACCCGAGGAAGAACCCCACTTACGATTACACCTTACCAACCGCGCATCAACGTTTTCAAATTCTCCTTTTTTCCTCGAACGATTGTAGAATGGAATGGGCTTCCTTACGAAATTATTAACCAAGACTCTGTAAGTGCATTTGTTTCCGCTTTGTGTTTTGAATGAGTAACTAGTAACTCTTTGGTACTATATCGCTTCGTTTTATGTTACTTTCCACCCTGCTACGATCCCTGATAGGGATCAGCAGTATTTGTAAATAAATAAATAAAAATAAGCTACGCTTCAGAGTAACGACACTCCCGCCGTCTTGTTGCTTAAACTATACTTTTGCCAGTTATCAACAGCTTTACCTGAAATCGCGGGAAAAGCTTTCTTACGCCCTCCTTAGTTGTTAGAACAGTCCGCAAAACGGTAGAGCGATTTCGCCTGAGCTTCTTGGAGCGCTAGACTCGTCAAACACAAAGTTGGACCCAAAAAGTTCCCGTAGTGCGCCGATATGGACGTCGGCGACAAAATCGCGAAGTCATCGTCGTCATTTTCCAATTGGTGCGCTTCATCAACGTCGGACCCAACTTTGTGTTTCATGCGTTTATAGTGCCTGACACCGTATCTAACGCTTAGAAACGCGCATTTTTCGCACGGTAAAAGTGCCAACCGCGCCTGCTCCGCCATAGGAAACAATGCGGCGACACTGGCAGCAATCAAGAAAAGGATTGCCGGTACTCTAAGCGTAGCTTTTTAGTGACTCCGGAATACTGGAAGTCATGAAACGCTCGGGAGAAACCAGAAACGTCTTGATACTGCGTACATAGAAAGCGCGCGTTGCGGGGCGTGTCACTGGCCATGGAGTTACATCAGTTCAGCCATGGTAAACTAATAGGAGACACACATTGTATGCTCTTACAATTGAACGTTTCATTCACTAAACCTCAAAGCATCTTGAAATTTTGAAATATCGCGCTTAGAATGCTTTACTGTCAAATCCGGAACGAACGCTCATCCCAAAACGGATGCCCACTTCATATCTTTCTCTCTTATTTCTTCACCGTGGATGAGTGTTAATACGGTATTTTATTGTAATTACTTATTGTAACTGTAGTAAGAGTATAACATTATGCTTCGAGCCATGCAATATAGTTGTTTTGTGTATTTTTCGTTCTGGTTTGTTTCGTTAAATTGTGAATAAGCTGAATGAGTTTTTTCTTTAATAAATAAATACGCAAATGTTTTACATTTGTCCCATGAAGGTTTTTAACGTCGTGAATTCAGGTACGCCGCCCTCTGTAATTATTTTTGTCTTGACTTCAACGAGTTGCAAGCAGTGATTTTGCAAATTAATAAGCTAAAAAAGTCTAACGTGCCTATTATGACCTGATTTCTCGGCATGCCGGTTAGGAACAGACAATACAAAATTATCAGGATTTTTAAACGAACAGCGATAATTTGGTAATGACAGTATAGTAATTAAAATGATCGTTCAGTATAAAAAGTGGTGACATGGTTGCAGATGTGCAAACCCGCAGTCTGTGAAAGAATTACGAGCAATTCTTCATTAGGTGATATTTTAAAAGTTAGTGCTTTTTCCTATACTCGGTTACGTTTTTGCTATGTTAAACAAATGAGAACATACATAATCTAAAGAAACGCACATTTTGCTTACATTCTGAAACAACTTCACACTTTTGCTACACAACAGACCCCATACCACAAGCCCCTGCGCATAATACTTTGGTTTTGCCGCACAAACACTGCTATCCAGGTGAAGCACCCTTTACAGAAGCAAGCAACAAAAGGTTTTGTCACCACGCCCCTATCGTAAGCTGTTAAGCTGTTCACGGTTCTTTTCACACAAAAACAAAACCGCACAGGTGCAGCGCCATTTACAAGGCTGTATTAACGGTTAAAATATATTCTAACGGAACCCTCAACTCCCAGAAGTCTGTCCGTCCATCCATGAGTCCACCCATACCACCTTAGTTCCACTCCTGTTTTAGGTGTGCCTGTGGTGTGTGACGTTGGTGCTTGCTTAAATAGTAAAATTCTTCTTATTTTGTCACGGCTCTTTTGAACTTCTTCCGTGAGGTGAAATCATATAGGCGAAGATGGCAATAGTCTAACTTTCACCACCTATTCTTAAAAAAAATCTGTTTAAAACAAAATAAAAGTCATACACCCTGTATAGCGTGTCACGTTATACAAGTTGGACTCCCAACACTAATCGTGATAAACATTTGAATCTGCACATAAAACAGTTCAAAAAGACGTAGTAGCAAAACACAGACAACGCAGGCCATACAGCTGTAAGTTAAGCTCTTCGGAGCTGGATTCTCTCAAATCCCTTAGTAGTAGATGTGACATGATTATTAAGCAAGCCGACAAGAGAGGGGTCATTGTGATAATGAATATCGACGATTAGATGAAGGCCATTGCCTATTGCGAAACGCGTCATTTTATCAGGCACTCGAACATTATCCTATAAAGCAAATTCTACCTTTGTTTTGAACACAGAGAGAGAGAGCGAGAGAGGCAAACTTTCAACGGCAATTTTCGATTCCCTCAAACCAAAATATCCTAAGGTCAGGCGTTTCTGCATGTTTCCGAAAATGCATAAAGCAGAGAACCCTGGCCGCCCCATTATTTCTGGCACGGGAACACTAACTGAACCTATCTCAAGTTGCATAGACCGCCTCATTAGCGTAATTCCATTGACATTTGATTCTTTTCTAAGACATACTAACCACTTTCACAAATGTTAACAGCCATAGCTTCAATTGGCTCTTTCCTGGTTACATTAGACGTCTGTTCTTTTTACACAGACATCCTCCACGACCAAGGAAAGGCTTCGTTAATTGACGCGTAAGTGAACATAAGGCGCCACGACTTCCCCTATTGTAACACGGTAGCATTAGTTGCACGACCAGTGCTGGAACTAAATATCTTTTATTTAATGACTTTTTTATTGCATATCAGTGGTACAGCACTGGGAACTAGGATGGCTCCAAACAAGCAAACATTTTTATGAATAGACTATAAAATATTTTTCTCCGAACCGACCTCTGCGAACCTTCTTTTCAGACGATACATTGATGACATTTTTCTTATATGGGAACACACGGAGTATCATCTTTTGGAGTTCATCAGATTTCTTAATTCGGCACACCCAACTATTAAATTTACGCATGAGTGCTCCCAATCTGAGGTTAACTTTCTTGACGTCACGGTCATGGTGGTGGGACAGAGTTTGAAAACAGAACTCTATGGGAAGCCTACAGACAGCTTGGAATATATGCATTTTCACAGCTTGCATCCCCGCCTACTGTACAATTAGCATTCTGTATGGTCAAGCGCACAGATTTTGACGGATGTGCTCGGACGAGGGTGACCTCAATGCCAATGCTGCCAATCTTCGCGGCAACCTCATCGAGCAAAATTATCCACCACCGGTCATTGACAACGTAATCGAACAGGCCAGGGCACTAGACCGCGGTAAACTGCTAACTTGCACGCCGCCTGATAGAAGTGATAATCGTTAAAATAACCTAGTTTTACCGTATTCAAACGACACTTCTAACATAAAAAATCAGCAGAACCCATCCTTTGGGAATGATTATCTACGTTAATGCGAATAGCATCAAACGGTGCGGAGTTATGCGTTCGTCAGGTGGCCGGCACACTCTAGATACGCCAGCCCACTCTTGAGGCGATTCTAAATTTGTTGACACTTTCACAGCCCTGCGCACGATCTCCGCAGCCCAGCACGTGCGTTTGTGTCACTTAGGAAGGCGAGCAAAGCACGCGCCATACGCACAAACACTCAAAATGGTACTGACCAGACTTTCTGGCGTCTCAGCTAGTCTCAACCAACGGTACTCTAAACGGTTGTTTATATCTTTACCATAGGACGCGCTTTACAGCGCTGTCACAGCTAGGTGCGCGCGCGTTCCATGCACGAGGGCTCATTCCGCTCTCGTGAGGCTGAGCACGGCTGCTACATCACCCTCTCCCGAGCGCGGGAGAGGGTGAGCTAGCGGCCGTGCTCAGCCTCACGAGAGCGGAATGAGCCCTCGTGCATGGAACGCGCGCACCGGTAGCTGTGACAGCGCTGTAAAGCGCGTCCTATGGTAAAGATATAAACAACCGTTTAGAGTGCGTTGAATGACTGCCTTCATAGCTCTGTGGTTAGCGCGTCTGCCTGCTGATCAAAGGGTCAACGGTTCGAATCCCAGCCGGCGCCGGTCTTTTTTATTTATTTATCGACCCGCGGCGTAAGAGGTTAGATAGCCAGATAGATAGATAGATAGATAGCATAGACGAAAAGTGCGTGAAGTATCCAAAGAATGCTATTCGAGTAAAATGTCCTGTCCCCAAAAACATTTTAATATCCAACATAGCGAAAAGTCCAAAAAATATAATTCCTTCCCCCGCGCGTTGTATTCAAACGCCCTGAAACCTAAAATATATGATGGTGGAGTGCAGGACCAGCCCGGTGGAGAACACTGAGGAAACGACCGTGCATGATGGTTGCAATGTAAGGCTTTGCAAGCACGTCTCCTCTCCCCAGAGAGCTAGAAGCAGGGACATACAGTTTATCTTCAAAATTGGGGAGAACGTCAACTGCTATATCGCCGACGTTGTATCCCTACTGGTATGTGTGCAAGGATGTAATGCCGCATGCAATAAAGAACTACAAAAAAAAAGCTCAATTTTTGTCAAAGTTTAACTATAGTAATGGATCTACACCGAAACAAAGCCCTTTCTGCCTCTCTCAGAACACCTAAAACAACCTGACCACTCATTCGAAAAGTTAACTGTCACGCTTTTAGTATCCGGATTTGGTTCCCATCGCGAGCGGGAAGGAATTAATCGCTCCTAATTCGCGAGTTCAATACACTGCGAGCAGGGATTAACGAAGATCCCGGGATATTGACACCCCTTCAAGTCATTGGCATCTAAACTTAAAAGCGGACGCAAAATTACATTGGAGTCGATTTGCAGTTGATTGTCGAGGGGCCCCCACTTTCGGCCTGGTCCTTCTCGTGCCTCCACCGCCGCCCCGACCGCGGGGCAACGAGGCGGATGGGCGGACGTCAAGTATTGCACAACAAATAATTAGCAAGATAATGAACTTCAATTTATTAATAAGTTTTTAATTACTAAAAATAAACATGTGGCTCCACGAAGAAACTTGCTAAGCATAATCGACAACCACTAAATTAACTCTTTTTAGAAAGATAAAAGGCAGGGCCAGCATTTTACGGCGATCCCTGTGCAAAAAATCAGCAGAACCCATCCTTTGGGAATGATTATCTACGTTAATGCGAATAGCATCAAACGGTGCGGAGTTATGCGCGTTCGTCAGGTGGCCGGCACACTCTAGATACGCCAGCCCACTCTTGAGGCGATTCTAAATTTGTTGACACTTTCACAGCCCTGCGCACGATCTCCGCAGCCCAGCACGTGCGTTGTGTCACTTAGGAAGGCGAGCAAAGCACGCGCCATACGCACAAACACTCAAAATGGTACCGACCAGACTTTCTGGCGTCTCCAGCTAGTCTCAACCAACGGTACTCTAAACGGTTGTTTATATCTTTACCATAGGACGCGCTTTACAGCGCTGTCACAGCTACCGGTGCGCGCGCGTTCCATGCACGAGGGCTCATTCCGCTCTCGTGAGGCTGAGCGCTAGCTACATCACCCTCTCCCGCGCGCGGGAGAGGGTGAGCTAGCGGCCGGTAGCCTCACGAGAGCGGAATGAGCCCTCGTGCATGGAACGCGCGCGCACCGGTGGCGTGACAGCGCTGTAAAGCGCGTCCTATGGCAAGATATCAACAACCGTTTAGAGTGCGTTGAATGACTGCCTTCATAGCTCTGTGGTTAGCGCGTCTGCCTGCTGATCAAAGGGTCAACGGTTCGAATCCCAGCCGGCGCCGGTCTTTTTTATTTATTTATCGACCCGCGGCGTAAGAGGTTAGATAGCCAGATAGATAGATACGATAGATAGATACATAGACGAAAAGTGCGTGAAGTATCCAAAGAATGCTATTCGCATTAAAAACGCTCAATTTGGACGCGTTTCTAGGTTTCGGCTCTCTTATCGGAGAGTATCTCTGCCGTCCGCGGTCCTGCAACTCCCAGTTGGCACGTGGCGTACAGCAGACGTTCGCTATCCTTCCCTCCATCCTGCGAGGTAGGCCAGACGGTGGCTTCGCACCGCGACCACCGGCGGGAAGGACCGCGGGCGCAAAGATGCGCTCCGATAAGAAACCGAAACTTAGAAACGCGTCCAAATAGAGCCTTTTTTACGGAACCCCTAAAATGCGGCCCCTGCCTTATATATTTTTACAATGAGTTGATTTAGAGGTTTTCAGTTATGCTTAGCAAATTTCTCAGTTGAGCAATATCTTTATTTTCACCAATTAAAATTATTAGTACATTCTAATTACATTATCTTGGTAACTTCTATTAGCATGTATAGGGAGTCCTTGACGTCCGTCACGGCTAGAAGTTTGTTCCCGCAAAGAGTTTCTTTTTATCTCGAACAGCATATTTTTAGGAATTTTCGAAAGCTTTTGCAGAAACGCCGTATATATATATATATATATATATATATATATATATATATATATATATATATATATATATATACACTATATATATAATATATACACGTAGAATAGCGCGCATCCGCCCATTCCACACTAAGCGCCCATTCCTCAATTCGTAAGAGCTGAGAAAATATGCACAGTACATTGATATCTAAAATTGATGACCGGACAAGCTCCCATCTTCCAATTTTTCGCGATTATCTCTAAAGTTTGAGTGGGCGCTTGCCCGGTGTTTATGGTATGTGAATCGGGCATTTTTTGCTAAGTGTAACAATAAAATAATACTGTGAGCGTTACACTTATGCGGTTTGTGCAGGTGAGTTATACGGCCAGGGGGGACATAGTATAGGGAGATAGCCGCAACAATGAGTCGGTTAATTAAGTAAAATTTGTTAATTAACTTTTTAATTACTACAAATAGACATATGGTTCCAATTAGAAGCTTGCTGAGCGTTACTGAAAACTTCTAAATCAGTAATTTTCCGAAAGACTTTGAGCGCGTGAACTTTGAGCGCGTGAGAAGCGCAGTAGTGCGCTAATGTTACCACTCCAGCAGGAGGAGTAAGGCTACCGGTGTGATAAGGCGCCCGCGCAATCTTTCCGTCTCTTATCATAGCCCCAGCTTTGTAACTTTTGCACGAGTGGTACATTTAGCGCACTACTGCTCTTCCACGCGCTCGAAGTATTTCTACAAATGATCGATTTAGTGGTTTTGGATGACGCTCAGCAAGTTTCTAATTGGAACTATATATGTCTATTTTCACCAATTAAATGGTTGATTAACAACTTTTGCTTCATTTTCCGACTGATCGTTATGATTAGCCCCATATACTATGTCCGTCTGGCCGTAAACCTCTCCTGCCCAAACCGCATAAGTGTAGCGTTCACGACTTTTGTTTAGTGTCACTCGTAGAAAAAACATCCTATCATATATATATATATATATATATTACTACAGAAGAAGGGCGCACAGACGCAGCAGTTGAAGGATGGAAAAAAAGTTTATATGATAATATGAGCGAGTAGGAAGAAAGTAAAGCACGAAGTAGATAAACAACTAGAATACTAAAATGTATATGAAAAAAACTTATATACACTAAAATTCGAAATAAAAATGAAATTAAACTCACGAAACGCAAGGTATAAAAGAGTAAAAGAAGTTTACACGGAATCAATTAGTGTAAAATATAAATAGAAAAAATGAAAAAAGGGCCTATCGGGCTGACATTGATGTTTCGGCAGTGGCACTACCCTCTTCGGAAGCATCTGTAAATCTTTTCTCATTATATATATATATACATATATATATATATATATATATATATATATATATATATATATATATATATATATATATATATATATATATGTGTGTGATGTGTGTGTGCTGTGTGTGTGTGTGTGTGTGTGTGTGTGTGTGTGTGTGTGTATGTATGTGTGTATGTAGTCAAAAATATTGCTTTGGCTTTGAGGAAAAAAAACAGAGTAAACATGGAGTGAATCACTTGATCATCATCGCAAACGACAGTTACCGTTCTTGGTGCGTTCACGGCGTTGTATCGAGGTGGTACAACTCCTACCTTCGAAAAGGCTTCGGCGTCTCAGCGAGCCTCTTGCGTGCACGCGCAGAAAAAGCACGACGGAAGGCAGCTAGCGCGTGCTGGAGGCCGGACACTCGAGGAAGACGCTCGGCCGTTCTCATCCCGCCAGTTACTATAACAGGAGCCTGAGACGGAGCTCCAGCTTGAGAGCACGTACGTACACACGATTAGCTCGGAACCCGGTAATCTTCGACGCGGCCATCGCCATCAATCATTGTGAAGGAGTGCGTTAGAGTAAAAGAAAAGAACCCCACCGTTGCTCGGTAACGAAGCAGAAAGGGCCAGTTTGAGACTGGGTCCACGAGATGTGTAGTCTGTCCATTGTCATTGTCCAAACAGTCCACGTGTGTGTCCTCCATTTCGATGGAATTTAAGTCAGGGACAGGGTAAAAAATGGTAATGCTTTCGGGGAGGGGAGAGATTTAAGGTAGCCTCAAATACCCCCAATAAATGTTTGACTGCTGGGATAAAGTCAGACCAAAACAATGGAAGGGGTGTGAATTGACATAGTACCGAAAAGGTCGTGGCGGTGAGTGGTGTTCCAGTCCTAGTGTCCCCTGGAGCGGGCAAAAGCCTTCCGATTGCACTTTTTTTCCTTCTGTCCTCCGCGAACGATCGTAACAGACAGATTCTGGCGTAGGTTTTTGTGGTCATTTCGTTCACCTTCTAGTGCTGTAGCCTGGAAGGTTGGTTTCTTTGTTACCATTAGAGATGAAGATATGTAGTAGTGTGAAGAGCTTCTCCACTATTTCAACAGCTGTAGGTAGCATTGTACGGCGTATGCTCGTAAAAAAAAATTGGGCAGGAGCGGAATGTTGGTTGACTGGGATTTTTGTAGGGCAGTTACGCAAATCGGATCCTCAACGATTGATGGGCTGTTTGCATCGTGCCGGTGATGGCATGAACCTAAAAGATATAATTGAAATGTGGCGCCTCCTTGAAGTGACTTCCTTTAGAGGTTGTCGCACGCCCAACCCAAATAAAACGACAAAATAGAAATGTGAGTTTTTTTATGTTGCACAACATCTATGAGTTATTACGCATTAATTAGAACTTGGTTAAATGTTTTAGTTGAGCTAGCTGGTACATATTGATGAAGGGTAAGCTTGAACCTGCAGAAACGAATGAAGAAAGGAGCTGAAAAGGACAAAATAGCTGACTTACGAATTTGCCTTGGTATACTTCGTTCGTTTCTGTAAGTTGAAGCTGACCATTCACCAATGAGTTCCACTCACTAAAGAAAAAAATATTTCTTAACCGGTGGAACCTTAACGCAACTTTTCGGAGAATGTAATATAATTTTTTTATTATTATTAGGAGGACACTTATTGGCTTCATTCTCAACATATTTAGCTGACATTCTTTGCAAGAGCCTAATGTGTTGTTTAAAACGCGAATCCCGCCGAGTTTTCTACAAGATGAATTAATACAAATGTACGGTCTGACTTGTCTCACTTTACACGTTCGCGTGCAACCGCACTTAAAAAAAAGTAATGTGGCCATCATGGTTGAGAAAACAGTCCGCAGGAAAATCAGTCTGACAGCAGAGG
Organism: Ixodes ricinus; assembly: GCA_037355805.1. Classification (NCBI taxonomy): domain Eukaryota; kingdom Metazoa; phylum Arthropoda; class Arachnida; order Ixodida; family Ixodidae; genus Ixodes; species Ixodes ricinus. Next base: position 25,884 of record JAZHYW010017955.1, read on the forward strand.
CTGCTCTTGCTTGGTAAGGCTCAGAAGAAATAACTGACACACTGGCAGACAAACGGCGATTCTCAGCTCAGCCAAGTTCAATTTTCGCACCACCTTTCTCGCGCAGAAAGCACTTTTTTAAAAGAGAGGTGTTCGTGCCATCTTGCTCCTAGAACGATACACGCTCTCCCAACTAAAGACGGAGTCTCAAAATGGGCTGTGGTGTGGTGGCCTCAGGTTTGATCCCAGCGTGCGGTAACGGCTGCCGACAGCAGCAGCCTCAAGCGCATCCATTTGCGAGAGAAAAAAATAATCTGCCGTAATCCATTCACCGAGTGCAGCAGCCCGTACGCGTAAGAAGATGGAAAGTCGCGCTGATCGTTTCCGACTCTCCCCGCGAAGCTTTCCCCAAAGGGCCTGCCGCTTGCTTGTCAACGCAAGGGCCTGGCCGGCGTGAAGCCGGTACGAGGCGGCTTGAGTTGCTGGTCGACTGAGGTAATTGCGGCCTCTGCCGTGCGAGTGCGTCTGTGTGTTCACTCGAGGTGCGTACACGCGGCTGTGGACGCCTAATGGTTCCCCTGGAACGGGGAAACGGACGGCGGCAGCTGGCGGGCATGGGCCACCAGAGCTCTCGGATCTGGCCGGGATAACCGACGTCCTGCTTAGTTCGCGCGCGTTTCGTACGATTTCTTTTCTGCGTTCTTCCAGACGTACTCACACTGAACTTGGCCGTAAGTCGCATATGTATTTTTCTTTTGCTCCTTACTTCTGCGTTTCTGTTGTCTGGGGAGTAAGTGCGAGTTAGCCGTCTTCAGATCTTCCTTTCCTCGCTCGTTTGCTTGCTTGCGGGGTAGAGAGGGTGCGTAGGTGGATTGGTGCACTCCGTTCACCTCTAAGCTGACAGTGCGGTGCAAGCTACGTGCCTGTCGGACCAGTCATAGGTCTGGTCTTTCGCCACGTGATCACGCTCCTGCCCATACCCGCACGCAGAGATCGGGGTCAGGTGATCAAAGGAAGGCATTTGATTGGTCTGATAAGCTTGTGGCTGCCCCAACACTCTCAACTAGATATGAAAGAAGGTATAGGGGTCTAATTCACCTGGGAATAGCTCTGATGAGTTATGTCGTCTTGTTGTTCAGAGGGGACTGCGGGGAAGATTTTCAGGGGAAACGTCTTTGCACCTCTGTTGATGGGACGGGTACGCAATTCCTGGTCTGTGTGTCAATGGAATGTGCGTAGATATTCCAAATTAAATGGCACTTAACAACCTTTCTTTGAAGCTGACGAAATACTCGGCTTACGCCAAGGATGTAAAGCTAGCGGAAAACCTGAAATTGTCACTTTACTAGCACGTTGTTTTGAAGCGCATTCACATCAGGGATTGCGCCTACCGCCTGTGGCTGACGGCTCAAAAGAGGTGGTGGGTAGAATAATAGACCGGCCTCATCGGCCCGTTTCGCCACGCCGCCGCTGTCGCCGTGCGTCGTGGGAACTGTGATCTTTCTACACGCTTGACAACCCCTGCTGCATGTCTCCAGGACTAGTTTACGGGTGGCACGAGTTGTCTCGTGCTCTGTCTTCTGCCTTCTGTGGACGACCATTCCGGGGGCATCACGCATACGTGAAACGCTTTGTGAGATCGTTCTATTCATTCGGGGCCTTCATGCGGCGCGTGGCTATCAACTTGTTTGGGTTCCTACTCTTTAGTGGGTGTTAAGGGTCTTTCCAAAGCTCCTTAATCCTCGTGCGGTTTGATGGTTGGATGATGTTATTAAATAATGACCTAATTCCCTTATAAGAAAAACAAAGAAACTATGTTCACTCTAGTGTCGAGTGCATTTCTCTTGGCATTTTGTTCTTTTTGTTTACGAGACGAGCGAGAATAGAAAACGTACGTTGGTAAACACATGATAATTTTAATTGTTAAACCACCGAGGCGTCCCAGCACTGTTGGTGGAGAGTACAGGGTGTTTGTTCAATAGGGTCACGAGCAAAAAAAATTGTCGCTTTCTAAATCGCCGCTAGGTCGTGAGATAAAAATAGTCCAACCACACGTTATAATAGGAATTGTTGATTACTTGAGGCACAAGAATTTACTCAAATCGGAAACGAAGCTGAAGCTGAAACCCCAAACGAAAACCTGTTCGCGAACCGTAACCGGAACCAAACCAAAAGTACTAGGTAGTTTCAGCAGATCGGTATTGTGTCTCAATAACAATGCCCAATACCTGTTTTCATGAAGGGAGCTTTGTGCACAATATTTTGTGGGCAGTATCAGGTATAGTTATCGGAGTGGGAACACAATCTTATAGAACTTTCTTTGGATATTCAATCGGGATCTGACACAGTTACAGAAGCCAGGGAGCATTAATCGGTAGAAGCCATATTATAGAGATTGCGACAGCATAAACGTTTTGAGAGCTTACATAAAGGAGCAATAGCTCTTTTGTGGATCTTTCAACGAAAAAGTATAGTTTGTTCAGTTGCATACCGTGGGCATACGTTAACCATATTTCCTAAAGAAGGAAATCTCCTGAACGTGCGATTAATCGAAAATCCAGCTTTGAGTGACAGCTGCATTTTGAAAAGTTCATAATTGTTTCCGTCAACTGAAATGTTTACCCAGAATTGTTCTGCATTGCCTGTCTATTTTCGAGCAAGTGTGGTAACTATAATTTTTGATTTTTCGATTGACGTTCTAACAAGGTAGAATTGAATATCTGGAGAACGCGATGAAGAAGAAATATGAAAAATAAATAAGTTCAAAAATTGTGTTGTCTATCAAGTATAGAAAAATTAAATTTTGTGCTTGAACGTTGTATTGATTGGTAGTGGAAAGCCTTGTTTTACCATTTCAGACGTAACGCGCGTTTGAGGTTTCTGTTTTACAAAACATAATTGGCTTTGGTATTAATTGTTTCGTAAAAATACGGTACAGTTTGATTTTTGTTTTGTAAACTGGGACTATTTCTGTACTGAAGCTACTTTCTAACGAAAATTTATGGCATTCAACAAGAACCGAAGTTATCTGTTTACTGAAGATTGCTAACACGGTAACCGAAATTATGGAACATTAAACCACGAAAGGATCGCGACGAAACCGATTTCAAATTGGTTCTGGCACCCGTTACTGAAACCGAAACCCTTACACGTTTTGGCCTGACTTCTTGCTAGAAATTATGTCTCTCTGAAATTTGTTTTTTGACGCTTTTTTTATTCTCTTCAAACTTATCGACGCTGTCGACATTCTACTGTCGTCATAAATGTCATCTCGTTTAGAGCCTGACGCTGAGATACTAACACAGGGCAAAAAGCGGCGTGCAATGCTCCGTCTATCTTTGAAATGTTGTTTCGGGTAATCCAGAGGATAGAACTCCCAGATAAAAAGTAAGATATCGTTTTTAAAAGAACTTTGACACGTGTCGAGCGGAGTAAAAAAAAAGAGTGTTAGGAAACGACAGACGTATGACATATTTTCTGGATGTTAATTAATAAGCAAGTGGGTATAGTAAAATACACTAACTTACATACAGATTTCAGCTGATTTAAAATATATCTTTAAAGCAATTTTTATATGCTCTTTTGTTGGAGACTAGAGCGACAGACGACGCCATTAGTTTTTACCAGGGAACCATACCGGCTGCAACGAAGAGGTGGCTAATATTTTTTGTGTAGCGAGAACCAAGATGAGCAGTAAGTTACGTAAGACAGGTAGACTAAGGTTAAATATAAAGCACATGAAACTGTAAAACACAAAGCGATCAGAAGTCCGCAACATCCTTTATACATTTCAATATTTTAGGAAGGAAGGAACTTGACACACAGTTACATAATCTTGGGAAATCCATACAGGCGAAGCGCTTTTTGTCTAGTTACAGTACGTTATTCCATTGTCAGGGTAGGGATCACAATGTCAGAGTAGTCATTTTGATTTGTAATACTGCCTGCAGTGCATTTTAGTGAAAGTTGGAAGTGCAAGCACCAAAGCAATCTCTTAATGTATTTTGCAAACCAACTGCATATTTATTGTTGAAAATCTTATTTTCAATCCTAAAAACTTTTGGTTTAACTTCGGAAAATGGAAAGAAAAAAACAAAGAAATAAGAAAGGCACCTTTGAGTGTGTTTACGAACATAATTAAATTTGTATGGTTTATCGACTTCGCTGCACAAGCGATTGCGAGATGAAATGATGTCAGTTTTATTTGGGAATTTCGGTACTTAATGTAAGTTACGCCAAGTGCTAAGCTGTCTAAAACCTCCACTTACATAATTTTGTTAAGATGTTCTTTAAACATTCCTTTCAATCTAGAACAATTAATACTGTTTAGTTTCATTAAATGAACGATCACTTCAATGTTCAGAGCATTGGCTCCCAGTTTTGAACGACCGCAGCACTGCTTTAAATATCGGTGCTTTTATAAATAAGAACACAAATACGAGCGAAGTAGGGATTGACGCGGAGATGACAGAGGCGAGTAGCCCCGGTCTGAAAATTATGAAATTATGAACAGCAAGACCCTAAAAGCTATGCCATTAGTTCCCTTGCACAAGGACGATCATTAAAAGGGATTTATTTTTACAGAGTGTTATCAGGGTTTCTCTCTCGCAAAGCCAGTGCAACAGGCCCTTCATTCTCGGCGGTAGCTTTCCCCGCACAAAGACTCTGTTCAAGGTGGAGCCCGCTTTACAAAGCGTGTCACGGCTTCTTGAAACCAACCTATTCGTCGTCCCGGCAGAGGCCATGCAAATATTTAGTTTTCGGCTTCAATCTCGGAAGTATAAGCCGATTAGGAATAGGGAGGGAGCAGGGTTCTTATAATAACAGTAGTGGCATGGGCGGTGTTGAACCGAATCACCTGTTTTGTTAAAATAAAAAGTCAGACCATTGAAAAAAAAAGATAAATTTTAATGTGCAAAATTGTTTAAATTTTCGTTATTTAGCCGTTACGCAACATAAATATTATCATAGTTAGGCCCTTTTATTCACAGATTGTCACAAAATGCGCCTATAAGCTAACGCTAAAACTACGCCGCACAGTGGTGACCGTTGCAAAGGAGTGGGAAAGTGAAGCCTAAGGTCATCCGACGTCACATGAGTGGGACCTAGGACGCGCCGCGACCCGCCCCGCTTTTATACATCTCTGGGATGCTAATGTGCTGCTGCTACAAATCATCGCCTTCTTTTTTTATCTCTTAACGCTCTTACCGAATATGATGATTGTTTTCTTGGTTTGTTCGCCGGTTTGTGAATTTTTTTGTGGCGCTGCTTCGGCTGGATTGCGCTGTTACACGAAGCAGTACTTCTTCGCAGTGGTCGGTACCCCAAACCTATTTTCGCGTAGTTGCCGCTTCCTTCCACTTTCGCTTTTTGCATGCCGACATCGAAATGTGAAAGCGGTGTTCTCTGCTGAATTATGTTTTTGGAGGACACATATGAAGACAAAGTGTGGCTAACGCGGAAAGTCGGGTTTGCATCCGGTGAAAAGCTCGTCTGAAAGTCAAAGTTCTTTCCGCCATTTTTTCACATAAGAGGTTGACATTTCAGCGCGCTCGAGATGCTTACGTAAATAGTAGACTGAACTATTGTTTGTGACACGCTAAGAACCGAATAGATATTCCACCTTCAGCACGCGCTCGGTGCCTTCAGCCGTGCTTTGACTACGCGTGCCACGAAGTGTTGCAAGGGTCAGAAGGTTTGCGGTGGAGGCGGATTAATCACTGGGTTCTTAATCTGTTCTCGAAAACAGGCAAAAATTACGATTTAACCGTTCAAATTAATATTGGGGCTAATTGTTGGCAGCACGGGGGACGATAGAAACAACGGCGAGCCTGCAGCTAAACGACAAAGTACACGCTCGCTGTGTATGTTTCCCACTTGAAAAATATTATTTTTTAAGTTTTGTTTTATCAGTGATTTGATTAGGTTTCACGAATCGACTGTGCTATTCTGAAATATTTATTTGATCTTAAATAAGTGTCCCGCCAAGGAACTTGGGAGCGGAGCGTCTGTCGTTTTTACTACAGTGGCCTGTCACTTATAAATGTGACTTTCATGGAGCCACATTTTCTACTTTATTAACTTTTAGCTCGCACGTGTTTTTTTATAGTCGCTGCTATTTTTTGTTTGTACGGCGAATCTTCTACTTCTTTTGGTATACACAATTCGTCATATGAGAACTCAAGGGAAAAAAAGGTGTGTAAAATATTTCATTGTAATAATTTGCACGTATGAAACCAGCTACATCGCTTTCCTATCGGAGCAAGCGACTCCGTGTCATCCCCTGTTTACCTGCAGGAGGCGTTTTTCGAGCTTCGCTAGGGACTCGATCGCGCACGTTGTTACCTCGAGGGCCATCAGGACCTGTGCCACTCCAGAATCCATCGAGTCGTACAATTGGAAGTCGAACTCGACGCATAGAGTGGCAGCATTTCGCTTCATCATAAGTCAAAGCACAGTCGAAAGCTCAAATATATTAAAAAAGAAGACTCAAGGCAGATTTAATAAAAGCGCAAGTCACTGGGTATTTTCTTCACCTGACTGGTTTAGCAGTCGGTAGAACTTTTAATGCTGTTTGATTGGTTCCATCGGGTCATAGCGTTAGCTGCGCTCCTACCTAAGGTGAAACGAAGTGTGGAAGTCTCCGTCTCCGTATACTTGCGCAAGCGATGGCTCAGTGAAAGATGGGGATGTCCTTGCATGTCGCAACGGGGCTTTGGGCACGTCCTGCCAATAGAAATTTTTAGTATTGCTTATAGACCTTTCCAGAAAAGAGCGTGTGGCCGGTGCCTTTTTGAGTGTTCATGCGTATGCCGCGTGCTTTGCTCGCCTTCCGAAGCGACGAACACGCATGTGCTGGGCTGTGAAGATCTCACGCTGGACTGTGATTTTGTAAACATTGGAAAGGTCTGTAGGAGCAAACGCAAGCACTGACGAAAATAAACCCTGGAGAAAGCAAGAAGAGGGACAAAGCACAAACACAAATCTCCTAACACTGTATCGAATTCGGGTCCGTGCATCGAACCCGGGTTCGATACCCGGACTAGGCGGATTTTTCGGTCGCGCATCAGTCACCTAGTTGTGTTTGGAGATTTGTGTTTGTCATTTGTCCCTCTATTTCCCCTTGTCCAGGGATTATTTTCGTCGTTCTTGTCCAGCTCGCTTGCACCTTTGCATCTAATTGCATTATAAGCAATCACTGAGTTCGTGTTAGCGTTGTGTGTTCCACACTGCGCGTGCTCCATAAGTAACCTAACGCCGCGAGCTTAACGTTCGTACGCGCGCTTTCGATGTTTGCGTGCGTGGGAGCAGAAGTCTTCGGCAGTATCGTCTCGTTTCTCTGATCGCGCGTGGGACAGCGCGAGACTCAGATTTGTTTGACCGAGTACCGGCAACACCTTCTAGGAACTAAAGCCTGCGCGTTTCGTTTTCTTACGTCGGCACGTCACTGCTCCTAAGCGGAGCGAGGAGAGCCAGCAGAAGAGGGTTTTCACCTTTTTGTTTATCTTTTTTTAATGCTTCGTCATCTCCGTTGACGGCAAGCGGCTCTCAAGCGAAAAAAAAGAGAAAAAAGAAGAGAAGTTCCAGACATTAGATGCGCAATCAGTGCTACGTAGAAAGCCGTCCGTTAGAAATACGGAGATCAAGGCACCTGCTTATTAACTGCGTTTGTCGGCGACCAGAATCTCTAGTATGTTCGTGTGTGCGAATGAAGATTGATGCTTTATATGTGGTGTGGGCCGTGGTGTCAGGAATATTATGCCGGAGAATCGAAGCCTGACATATTCTGCTTCCCAACCGACGACCAAGGATTAAAGCAATTCCGGAGGAAGTGATTCAAGTTGCGAGATCTAGAAAGGTATGTTGGTTTAGTAGATTTTTGTTTTATCCTTGCACTCTTTTACTTCCGAATTGTAAATGGGCCCAGAAGGACGATAGTATAGTAAACAACTCCGATATCTTTTTATTATTTCCAAGGAGGCATAGTAGTTACTTTTTTAGCAAGTTCCCACTTCCAATGTGTTTTAAAATATTTTTGTTGGTTTTAGTATGCGCGTCACCCGCGCAGAGTATTTTGCTTTGTGTCCTAGCTTTTGCATTTGACATCATCGACTATAATTTACCAGCGCTGTCGTCCAAGACTCATATTCTGATCTGTGACTGTGAAAACATTCAAGTGCAAATACCGCAGAGAACATTTGGTTTTGAAGAAGACACTTCCTCACATTGCATGCAGCCGTTCGCAATCTGACAGATGCTTTAAATTGAGGTGGAGTGCACCTTTAACAGAACTGCTCGTCACTGTGGAAATGCATACTAAAGTTGTGTTGAACAAGCTTATGTCGTCCCAGCACATCGCTCAGTTCTTGCAGTTAGGTGGTCAACGAAAAGCTGTCAGAGACCTGACACTAGCTACGTTGCCAGAGTTCAAAAAGTTGGACAATAGTTCAAGGGAGTCGACAAACATCCTTCTCAACGATGTCTCCAAATAGAAAAACGATTCCTTAGGCAGGATGCAAGGTCTGTTCCAGCCGAAAAAAGCAACTGTACGGTTTCCCAAACGGTTGGCATTGTTTTCAAAAATAAATTGTGAAGGAACAACGTTATTTCTGTAGATCGGCATACCAAAAACCCGAAACGGGGGCAAAAAGAAAGTTGTCTCATGAAACAAACTATACATTTTGTCACACTCATTTATTACATGATGGCCTTCTGACAAGTAGTCAATCAGTGACATTTTGCGTCGCCTTTGCTTGTTTGACTCCACTAAGATTAACGTTTTTAAATAAACCAAATGACTCCTTAATTAGCTAGCATCATTTATTTTCGTACATTTTATATACAAAAAATGGCCGTCCAAGCTGTGGTGGGACGTCTGGAGCGTGTTGTTTCTTTTATATTATCTTTCAGAAAACCAACTGGAATGCGTGAGGCATAAAATACTATTTCACATATTTTCTAGTTCTGGAACAAGCATAGACGTCAAAAATGTGTTTAAAATTAAAATAACTTAATATCCTTTACAGATGAGGTAAAAGTTAAATAATTGTGGAAAGTTTGTAGTTGCTAATATTTATTATGAATATTTTCAGTCGTCGTAACTTAATAAGGGAATGGCAGAAGTTAGAGTTGTTGTATGATCTAAGCTGAAAATACTCAAATTCAATTAATTAAGACGTTGCCACGCACGGGTAAGTGACATTCGTACAACATTTCCAGTCAAAGCGACAGGCCGCCCCGTCAGCGCGTCGGCACACCAAAGCCCAGCGCCCAGCCGACTGTCACTTTGCCGCTCGCTGGCCTAGATAGAGTGACGTCCCGGAGCGGGCGCGCAGGCTTTGGTTTCTAGGATGTGTTGGTACCGGTTTTAGATGGTTTGGAGCAGTTTGCACGGGCACATCTAGATGGCTCTGCAACTGCTCGCGTATGCCTTTGCGTTCCGCTGTAGAAAAAAACGCTGGTCTGACGCGCTCCGTAGCGTTCCGCTGAGAGCTCGTGTGCATCGTACGCAGTGCTAACGCAAGGGTCTTTACGCTGTTTTAGAACTCTCTGATGGCGTCCCACGTGGTGATTGACTGCGTTTTTTGTTTTGTTTTGCTTTTTGTTACGTGTTTAATATACTTTTTTATTTTCAACGATGGTGATATTTATATTCATCAGAATAGGAACGAGGGTCGTATTCTGCGGAATAGTGCCCTCGTGCGTATTCAGAAGAATACGGACGAAGGTCACATTCCGCAGAACGTCATCCTCGTCCGTTTTCAGCATAATACGGACGAAAGCACTTTATCTTTTTTTCGTATTAAGTAAAATTAACTATGATGACATGAGACAAAAACCACAACAAAAGAATAGCTTCGATCCAGAGTGCAAGTTTCACGTACGGACATGGACTCTATAGTCGGTGTCACGTTAATCAAGTAATAGAAGTTCTGCCTCTAACGTGAGCTTTGTGACGCTGATGACACTTCGGCGCACGCGCAGTGAAAGCCCCGCCGAAGGCAACGAGCGCGTGTTGGAGACGAAGCAGCTTTTCCTGCATCCTTAACCTGTCACACCAGCTATTGGCGACGTGCGTGTTTGAAAGCGTCACTGTGGTCGGCCTTCCATGTTTGGCCGAATGCTGACTATGACGTCAGCAAAGGTTTCCTCATCGACAGAAATAAGAGGAATGTAAGAAATTTAATTTTGACGGTGCTGGCAGTGTTGTTTTGAGAGCGCAATGATTTCAAGCTTCCACCATGCTCATTGCAAACACCATCAAACTTGCTGTCCGAATGGTAATGACGTCACGAGAAGGAACCATAAGAGGGCGCCACCAAAACATCTCGCCGCTCATAGGTTGTTCTTTAACGATGTGTTTATTGGTAAATAGCATCATGCGCAGCTATTTTTTCTATGCTACTGATCGTATGCTGGTAGAAAGCTTTTACCTCTGTCGACTGCCGTTATGCACCATCGTGGTGATTTTATTGCCAAACAATAAGTTCCCCCAAAAATATTATTAAAAAAAAGATGACGTAACTGAACGCGAGAAGACACGAAAAATCTACGACCAGTCATTGCGTCATACTATACTTCGTTTCACCTTATGTTGTACCGCAGCGAAGGCTAGAAGCGCGAGCTCATAGCGTTGGCAGCCGCTCTTAAGTCACGAGAGCTTGTGCCGCCGAGATGTGCCCCAGAGCAAGGAGCTCGCGCTTGTAGCCTTTCCTGCGGTACATCATAAGGTGAAACAGAGTATAGAATCTTTCGGCTGCCAAGCGCGTGTCGCTCGTGTGGACAGCGCGTGCAATGGCAAGCTTGCCAGGTATATTCCCTAGCACTGACACCAGTCGTGACGTCTTTTTAAGCGATAGCTTGAAAGCCGTGGTGACATTGCTTATGCATTATACAAAATACAGCCTGCATACAGATTCGAACGTAAGTTAACGGCATTCGAACCGGGAATATTCGGGTGCCTCGTGTTTGTAGACTGTCTTTTCGCACGACGTATGAACAGTGTGACCCCGGCTTCATCCACAGCACGGGCTACTGAACGCGTATGAGGCGAGCGTAGGATGACAACTCTCCAAATACGCGTATTCGTCACCTGGGAAAGCGAGGAATGCATACTCCAAATACAATGACATCTAGAGGGGCAGTTGCCAAAAGCACTTTTGCCGACAGACGTATAATCAATATTAAAACACGTGCTGGCTTCTGATCCATGATGCACGAGAAAGTTCCACAATGTTCATTGAACTGGGATGTCACAAAAACGTCCCAGTTCATTTTTGTTATTATTTAAGTGAGGAATACGACATTCATTAATCGTTTACCCTAATTGCTCTTGTAAAACGAATATTATTTTTGTAAAAATAAATAAAAGAAACGTCACGACATTTTCGAAGAAAAGTAGCAGAGTTGCGTTCTAAACCTTCTCACTCAAAAACACAGTGTTTATATATAAAAAACAAACATTGTGTTTTTTGTATATCTTTTTTTGTTGCGTCGCCACTGAATATAATGGTGTAGTAATTGCCTTGATGAACCTATGTGAACTGACGCAGGCAAAATTACCCGAGGCGTTGGTTTTGTTCTGGAAGAAAGAATGGGACGCTAAAAGGGAACAACTTCTTGGAGTTGGGTTGCTCGAAATTCCTGGAATTCCGGTGGTCGGGGAGCTTTTCTTCTTACCTTCGCGCGGAAAGGTATTTCGCGTTTAGACGGACGACAAAGCCTGGGAATGTCTGTTGTAATATCAAGCTGTACTGCAGATTTATTGTGCCTTTTTTATTAAATGGTCGGTATTATTAAGGTGTCCCTGTATTATCAACGAACGACCATAGTGATAAAAGAAAATATAGATAGCATACAGTCGCCGTCTCTAAATAAAGCATGCGTGCTTGCCACTTGTATTTGGTTGTTTAAGTACATCTTCTTGGAATTATTTCGCACAGCCACAGGTGCGCGAAAACTGAAACTCCTACGTATTATCCATATCGCCAGAGTGCTAGCGCAGGATGGAGCTACCTGCAACAACATTAAGAAAACGAATTTATCATTCTACCGAAACAGTTTGGTGAAACCTTAAACATAATTGTTGTACCGCCTTTTTATTGCACGTTATGTTTTATGTTGATGCGCGTTTAGCACTATAGTCACTGAAAGGATGAGAACGGCAGGGCGTCCTTCTCGTTCGCCTGGCCCCCAGCCCGGGCTCGTTGTAGTCATAGCCTCCTCTATGCTCACAAAAGCCTGGCAGTTTTACGACGCAGCCATAGAGTGCCCGGTCGTATCGTAGATTTGGAGCGCGAGGATCTGGTAGCACAGATCATCAAAGAGCCATTTATTGGGGAACCTGGACGTCAGCGCACAGCTTTTGCAGCGCCGAGGACCCGAAACACACTTGTTTGTTTGGAAGAAGTGTGTTTCGGCGTCTCACCGCAGCGGGGCGCCAGTCACGTGGCTCTCCTCTCATCCGTTGTCTGCCGCTCCACCCTTTTTCATTTCGGCGGCCGCTTCTCGTGGCGATCTGCCAGGCTTTGTCAGTCAGTATATGGCAGGCTATGTTGCGATATATCGTGCCTCGGAAGCACGATGCACGCCCGAGGTTCGCGAGTCACGAGACGCCGCATCTTTATCCAAGGAATAAAACTTGCGCTAGAGGCGGGAAAACTGAAGGCCCCCCATGTCGTTTTCGTCCCGTCAGTTGACTCTAATGACGCATCAGATCGCTAATGAAGAATCTAATTCATGCCTGCCTTCATTCGACGCGCGCTTACGCTCAGCACAGTGAGGCTAACGAAACGCATTTCTCATTCCTGGTTTTGATAATAATACACCCCAAACTAATGGGTGCCTTATGTGAAACAATTCGTTTTATTGAATTGGAAATGCATCGCTGTTGTAGCCCAACAAATTGTAACAACCTACAGTTATTTGAGCCGGAATTTGTTTTTCTTTTTTCCAGAAATTTAGGGTCTTGAAACACAGGAAATTTCAAGGTATACCGAAACGTGATACCTTTTTTTTTCGTTTTTTTTTTGTGGTCAGTGTCTGGGAGTTTTGTCGCTTAAATTACTAAACAAGTACCGCAGTTATAAGTCACTGTCTTGTACGAGTGTCACCCGACTTCTTTGGAACCCGAATTCTCGTCCACATGACAGAATTACGTTTCGCTCCCTGGTTGTTCGTTTAGGACGTGGCATCTTTAGGCACTAAACCATAGCCAACCAAAGTGCCGGAGTTAGGCTTCGCAACGCGGTTGTTTGATTGTCATCTGTCTCTTTTTTTTTAGGCCTGAATTCCAGAGAAATTACAAGAATGAAGGTTCGCTGCTCGTTGTTCGATTCTCACGTGGCATCGTTTGGTTTAATGTCTCTCACTTGTATGATTTTGTGGCGAACCCGATAAAAACCAGACTTGGTACTCGGAGCAAGAACTATACGGAGCGCAAGTTCGTCTGCTACTTTTTGCAGGGCTGTGGTGACGTCAGAATGCCGAGCTCTGATTGGTCCTGAATAAAGGTATAGTGGGTAGACCTCAAGGTAGCTTGCTCTGAGGTCCACCCCCTATCCTTCTGTCAGAGCCAATCAGAGCTCGGTGTTTTTTGACGTCACCGCAACTCCTGCAAAAGTAACAGACACGCTCTCCGCATAGCATTGGCGGCGGAATGCGTAGCAAGTTTGGCCCTTAGGACTGCCAAACATGGGCCAGCCTGATTTTGTTTTTGGCACGCAGCGTGGAAGACACACGCTCGGACTGGCCAGGGTTCGTTTTTTGTTTTGTTTTTCAAATTATGGCGGCTGATGCGAAGACGTCCCAGGCGCGGGTCAACTCCTCGCAGTTTCCGGAGGAATCGAGACGATCTGCGAACAATCTGACGACAAGAACTGGACATCACGTTCCTTTCCTTTCCCGCTTGCTTTCTGTTACTACCTGGCCTGGTGGCGCCTGCGGCGAGGCGACTATGTGGATGGGCAGCGGGCTCTCTGAACGACATCCGGTGATCAAGCAGAATGAACGGCGCTCTGATGGCGCACGATAACGTGAGCCCGTCCAGAGAGCCTCAGTTTCCCGACAGTTTTTGCTACGTTTTCCTTTCTCCAGCGTCTCCGCAGACGCCTCGTTTGCTTGCCACCAAGTGTGGCAAGGATGGTGTCCGGGAGTGTTTTTGTCTGTCAACCTGCTTTATGCTCTCTTCGCCGTTTGTCTGCTTCTTCTTTCGAGGGTTATTTATGAGCGCCTCTACGCAACTGGAGCTGGTCTGGAGGTGTTTTGTTTGGTCGAAGGCAGAAACGTCAGTGGCTCACTTACAGCAGATAAATAGGCACAAGAACAAATAACGTAAAAAGAATCGTGAGCATTAAAACCACGCCCTGCGTTTTTTAGAGCCGAAATTTTGATATTCGCTTATATGCCATAAAATTTGCCATACATCTAAATATACCTACTTGAATTTACAACCTTGATTACAGGTGAAAATAGTTTTGTTTTGCGAAGCAATTGAGCGGCCCTATTGTCAGCACTGGACAGATGTTGTACTTTGGACCAAATTTGGCCAGTGCAGTTTTGTTCGCGACGCGTTGCAAAAAGTTAGTTGGTGTGAAATGAGTGCTAAAAAAATTCACTCCAGCAGAAAAAAAAAAAAAAAAAGAGTAACGCACAACATATTGTGTGTTTTTTAGACTTTCTGCTGGACTTGCATATTTTACAAGATCCGTTGTTACCAGACAGGAAAGCGCGGAGAAAATTTGAATGTTGGTTTTGGCATACCTTCATTTACCGTTTTCCCAATAGCTATTCTGAGTTTATAGATAGTAGATAGTAAACCGGGAAGTCTAAAGCAAGAGGATTCGAAAACGAACTTTAGATTCCACAGCTCGAAAAACCTCCGGAGCTCTTCTTTAGGCTGTCAAATACTGTATGAAGTTATCCCCCATGAGCATACTCTTTTTCTTTTTCCGGCGGAAAAGTTGCTAACAGTGCGCAGGACGTCGATCGCGCATAATTTAGATGAACGTCACACATGCGTGTGATGAGAGGGAGTGTATAGGGGAACTGCTTGCTATTCAACTCGCCCGTCCTTTAACCCTTTCTTTTTTTTTTCTCAGTAGCGTGGGTTGTCACGAACTTTCTAGAACGTGGACGAAGGGGGCCGAAGCACCCGCCGAGAGAGAGACGACTTGCAGCCTGGTTGAGGGTGGACGATGACTGACCGGGCAGCGCGAGCTCCCCGGCGTTTATTTGCGCGGTGATCAATGTTGCCCGCCGAGGCTGGCGGCCATCGGCGGGTGGACTGGAGGGGCGCTACCTACTGGTGACATCCCTCCCCCCAGTTTGTTTTTTCATAAACAAAATACATAAATAAACCATACACACGACCGACACCAACTGGGCGTCTCGTCGCGCAAAGTCCTGGCCGGTCGACGGCGATGGCTACCCCGGCGAAGTAACGGTCAGGTGGCCTTCGCTGCCGCGTACTCCGCCTGGTCGCTGGTGTCGACGGGCCGGGTGCGTGCTGACGCCGGGGCGCTGCCTGTGCCGGTCGCGCTCACCGCAGTGGAGCCGCAGGGACCGGATTGGTGAGTGGCACCGGTCCAACTGGTGCCACAGGGGCTGGTGACTCTTGTCGCCTCCGAGGTGGGTGGTGGTCCACTGGCCAAGGCCGGTGCTGACGTTGGTCCCCCTGCTGGCTGCTCTCCCGAAGTGACGGCCGAGGGTACAAGCGCGGTCCCGAGGCGAGGCCTGACATGGTCGGCGTGCCGGTGCCAGGTGGTCCCGTCGGGCATGCGGACGAGCAGCGACGAGGCGCTCGCTGGCGATACCACATGTCCGGCAGACCAGGGTGGGCCAGGACGGAAGTTCCTGGCGTAGACCGACGCACCCGGCTCCGGCAAGGCCCGGGACGGCACCCTCGGTCAGCAGCCAGCTTCTGCTTCAGCTGCTTCAGGAGCGCAGTGGACCGGAGGTCTGGATGCAAGACGTCCAGGGCGCTCTTGACCATCCGGCCCAGCAGAAGCTCGCAGGGGCACGGCCAGTGACGTCGTGGGGTGTGGTCCGAGTACTGGAAGAGTACCCGGGCCACCTGCGTTCGGAAATCCCCGGGCTGGCTCTTCTTGAGCTTGTCCTTGATGGTCTGTACCACCCGCTCGGCAGCACCATTGGAAGCGGGGTGGTACGGCGGAACCAGCATCCGGCGGATCCCGTTCTTCTGCAGCCACTCCAGGTACTCGGCGCTGGCGAAAGCGGGACCGATTGTCCGACACGATGATGTCCGGCAATCCCTGCGCCGCGAAGACTTGCCGCCCAGCGCCGCCAATGGTCGCGCTCGCCGACGGAGTGGTGACTGGCAGGTGCCTCCACCCACTTCGAGAAGGCGTCCACTACCTAGGAAGTAGTGGCCCTTGAAGGTCCCGCGTAGTCCACGTGCAAGCGGGACCACGGCCTCTGTGGGAACGGCCAGGGGTGATCTCCACATGACGCGAGGCTCGCTGGTTCTCCTGGCAGACCTGGCAGCCTTGCACCTGGTGCGCGATGTCCTGGTCCAGGCCAGGCCACCCACGTGCGACCGTGCCACCATCTTGGTCTTCTCCACGCCAGGATGCCCCGCGTGCAGCAACTCCAGGACCTTGGCCCGGAGACTTTGTGGAATCACCACCCTGGAACCCCACAGCAGGCAGCCCTGCTCCAAGCTCAGCTCGGTGGTCTTGTGGCTGTAGGCCTGGTGACGCAGCTCCTCCCCTCAGGATACCGCCTTGACCACCTGAGACAGGACCGGGTCCCGCTGGTCGCCTGCGCCACCGCAGTCCTGGTGAGCGTCCCCAGGTAGAGCCCGCTCCAGCAGGAGACATCAGCTGGCTCTGGAACGGCAGCAGGCACCTCCGGCAGGGGCAGGCGGCTCCAGGGCGTCTGCAGGTCCCAGGTCCTTCCCCAGGGCGGTAGACCAGCTTGTATAGCGGCAGGCAGGCTAGCGTCGAGGCCCGGCGAACCACACGAAGGGCGAGGGCTTGCACTGGAACGCCGCCTTGTCAGGTCCCAGCAGCCCCAGCAGCGGCTTGTGGTCCGTCACCACCTCGAATTCCCGGCCCCACAGGTACTGAGTGGAAGCGCCCGACCCCGAACATGAGCGCCAGGCCCAGCCCTAGTGAGGCTGGCTGTAGCGTTGCTCCGCCGCATGAAGTCGACGAGAAGCAAACGCCACAGGGCGTTCCTGACCATCCTGACCCCGGTGCGACAGGACGGCTCCTACCCCGTACGGCGGCGCTTGCCACGGTGAGGACCACAGGCTTGGCCGGATCGTAGTGCACCAACACAGGAGCCTTGACGACCAACTCCTTGCTGTGCTGGAAGGCCAAGTCCTGCTCCTTCTTCCAGGCCCACTGCTTGCCATCGCGAAGCAGACGATGCAGCGGCTTCAAGATGCGTCGACAGGCTGGGCAGGAACCTCCTGTGGTGGTTGATTGAGGCCGAGGTAGCTCTGAAGCTCCTTCTTGCTCTTGGGCTTCGGCGCGCTTGGAGCACGGCCTCAATCTTGCGGGGTGCCGGGGCCAGGCCAGCCTGGGAGATGATGTGTGAACCCAGGTACTCCACGCTGGGGGTCAGGAACACGCACTTGTCCAGCCTCAGCTGGGGACCGGCGTCCACGCGAGTCGTGTCAGGGACTTTGCTGCAGGTTCTGCAGGTGGTCCCCGTCGTCGATACCGGTCGCCAGGATGTCGTCCAAGTACACCGCCACGTGCCTCATGCCCCCGAAGAGGTTGTCCATCTCCCTCTAGAAGATGGCTGGGGCTGAAGGCCACGCTCGAACGGTAGGCGCGTGTACTGGAAGAGTCCCATGGTAGTCGAGATGGTAGGCACACTTCCGGGCGGCATCCTGGGCCACCAGCTGCCAGGTAGGCATCTCGAAGGCCGGAGCTTGTAGAACTTCCTGTCCCCTGGACAGAGCCGACCAGAGATCTCTGGACCCTAGGCAGCGGGTGCCGCGACCGGTAGCGACGGGGTTGATGGTGACCTTGAAGTCCCCGCAGATCCTGTACGCGTGCCGTCTCGCTTAAGGACTGGCACACAACCGGTGCGGCCCACTCCGGAGGTCTTGACGGGCACCGGGATACCCTCTCGCTGCAGCCGTTGCAGCTCCTGGGTGAGCCCCGGCCTCGGCAGGGCGAAAGGCAGCGGACGTGGCCGGAAGAACGCGAGGCCGGAGCTCCCTCGGGTACGTGGATGCCGACCGTCGTGCCGGCAAAGGTGCCCACCCCCGGCACAAGGAACAGGGACTGGAAGCTCGGTCAGGAGGCTCGGGACGTCCTTGACCATGTGCAGCGCAGCTTCCTGGTACCTCCGGCAGCCGAACACCCACAGCGAGTGAATCCAGTTCCGGCCCAGCAGCGTCGGCGACGGCCCCTTAGTTAGGTAAAGGGGACGGTGCCTGCCCTGTCGCCAAGGCGAACGCTGGCTCGGGCCCGACCCTGGGCCTGGGAAAGCTGCCTGGTGTAGCAGCTGCGCAGCGCGACGTCCGACGCCGCGATGGCCACGCCGGGGAAGGTCCCGCCCGAGGCGGCTTCCCGGCCATGACCGGCACGCTGGCCCCTGTGTCCAGCTCCATGGTGATGGGGTGCCCGCAGATTTCGACAGACGCCAAGTAAGGTGGCACAGACGATGGAGGCTTACTCGTCTGCCGCACGTCGAAAATCCTGCGGGTCCTCGGCCACGACGTGGAGTCTCGTTGAGGAGGGACCCGAACCTGGTGCCGCTCGTCCCCGCCGCGTTCTCTTGCGACGGCCACCCTGGCCGCGGGCTGGCTGGAACCCGGGCTTGAACCAGGCTGTCGCCTTGCCGCTGCTCCTGCTGCTGGCCGCCGCTCGTCACTCCCCCTCGGCGGCAGACACGTGCGAGGTGCCCAGTTCTCCCGCTACGTGAAGCACTGTGCTTGGACGAACTGGCACTGTGAGGGGAGTGGGCAGCACCGCAGCGGCTGCAGGCACCGCTCCGTGTCGCCATCTTGTTCACCGCCGCTTCCGCCGACGGTGAGGCCGGCCGCACCCGCAATCTCGCTGGCGTCCTTTGCTGCTGCCTGCATCGCCTGCGCGCTGCTTTCACCGCGTCGTCCAGCGAGGGTCGGGGAGCTCCAGGAGTCGCGTCTGCATGGCGTGGTTGTTGATGCCGCAGACGAACCGGTCCCGGAGCAGCGAGTCCAGCTGGTCGCCGAAGGCGCAGGTGCTCGCTGGCCCTCGTAGTGCAGCGACGAGACTGCCCGAGGGTCTCCCCGTCCCGAAGCGGCTCCGGTTGTTGAAGCGGAACCGCTCCATCAGCGATGGACGGCGCCGGGCTGGAAGTGCGAGCGCAGCGTGGCGAGCAGCTCACCCAGCGTCTTGACGTGCGGCGTGGCCGGCTTGAGGAGGTCGAGCAGGAGGCTGAAGACGCGGGTCCCGCAGCTGGCCAAGAAGATGTCCCGTTGGTTTCGCCTCGGGCGTGTCGCCCGCCCGGAAAACACGTGGACTTGCTCATCCCCGTAGGCGCAGGCCAGGCAGACCCATCTCCCTCGAACGGCTCGAGGCCTCCCGTAGAGCGGCGCTGGCGACAGGAGCGAAGGTGGCGGTGCTTGCGACTCGCTCGGCGGCGTGGGCCGAGGCCGCCGTGCACGTTGTTGGCCTCCAGTGCCACGGTTCCTCGTCGCCAGTGTGCACGATCTTTTCTGGAACGCGGACGCAGGGGGCCGAAGCACCCGCCGAGAGAGAGGAGACGACTTGCAGCCTGGTTGAGGGTGGACGACATGCGACCGGCAACGCGCGAGCTCCCGAGCGTTTATTTGTGCGGTGATCGTTGTTGCCGCCGAGGGCTGGCGGCCATCGGCAGGGTGGACTGGAGGGGGCGCTACCTACTGGTGACATGGGTAGCGCAAAGGCGTGATTTTTGTTTTCCTTTTATCGCGAGATACCGCGGTGTGTCGGTCGGCGGTGGCATGCCTGTCTCCCGGATCGATAGAACAATGAGTTTCTCGATCGAAGACCGTCCGCTGGGAATCGCCCGAGAACACCGGACTTGCGCGCAAGCGTGCACAGGTGAAGAGTGAGAGAGAGAGAGAGAGAAAGAAAGAAAGGAAGAAAGAAAGAGCGAGGGAAAGAGCGAAACGGAAGGAGAGGAGGTGAAAAATACAGAAAGAAGAAAACCCCAGGTATTGACAGGAAGGAGAGAGTGAAAGGATCCTAAAAATAGAAACACCGCGTGAGGAAAGGCTGAGGCTTTGGGTTTTAACGGGATTCAGAACTTAGAGAGGAGCTCTTTCCTTCCTCTTTTGTTTCCGAGTCCAATCGAAACTCGACGGAAATTCGCGCCTTTGTTTCCTGCCGGTCGAGAAAAATTGGGTTTCACTGGCCGGAAGCCGCGAATTGCATTTTATCTCTCTCTCTCTATATATATATATCAAGGAGGCTTGTTTCAGTTAACGGCTTAAGTTACAATTGTTTGCGATGCTTATCAGGTCATGTCGTATCGTTTTCGTCTACGCTAAAGGCAGGTTCGAAAAGGAGCGCGGTTGAATGTGGGCGCGCTTAGCTGCACCAAGTTAGTTAACAATGTCGTTTAACACCTGAGAGTGTGGTGCAGAAAAGTAAAAAACAAACTTTTAGTTGAAAGAACACAAAGAGGGGACCGTCTCAAAGATTTGGTGTGCAGAAAAGGAAAATATCTTTTGTCGAAGAAACGGACACAGACTATAGTTTTTTTTTTTGCATCAAATTTAAAAACATGGTTAGCTACCACCAGCTCGCCTGCGCACACACAGTCTTTTCACTAAGTTAGTACCCGCTCTTTACAAAATCTAGAGCGTCTGCTTTCCTTTAAAGCACTTGTGAGAACTAATCGCTGCAATTTACGGAGATAGCTGACGAGGCTGCAAACATGTTAACATCCCCCCCCCCCCCCCCAAAAAAAATAAGAACAATTTGCGTGTTTTGGTTTTTAGCGTGGTGTTTCAAGCACCTTCGAAACGGGTGCATTGAATGTTTGAAAGTTTATCAGAAACCACCAAAAAGAGACGCATCAGTATCGATAGCTGATGGCCCACCTGGTAATCGGTCGGACATACGTTGGGTAGCTTGTGCGACAACTGTGTCAACGTACTGAAACAATCAGCGACCAGTCGTAAAAAAAAATGAACTGGCTTATTACTTTTTTTGTGTTATTATATCTAGTTGTTTTCAAGTGTACGTACACCCTACGAAAATCTGGAACGTCAAATTTACCAGGAATCACTCGGGAGGACCAATCACTGCTCGAGGCAACTCGACGAATGGCGAAACTCAAAATATGTTTAGACCTAATACAAGGTCTCCTCTGTGGCACTCAATATGGTGAAACGTCATGCTCAGTGCCACAGCGCAAGTTGTTTTTACAGATCTCAACATATTTTCAGTCTCATCATTCGCCGAACTGCCTTCATAAGATGAAGCGATTGACTCTCCAAAATGCTTTGGTCGGAAGGAGACGCTCTAGATTTCCTAGAATCGCCCTCCCCCCCCCCCCCACACCAAAAAGTAAATAATACTGTGGCTTGATCATGCTGACAAAGATTGGCAAGTACAGAATCTGTGAACGACCTTAATTGAAACACGAGAAGGGCGTCTGAACGGCCCCGCATACCAAAGATTCGCCCTCATTTTTGACGCACGCCGCGAGGTGGTGCAGCATAACAGGAAATGCATGACCGCGCGTCCCCTTTGCATGCTCGGACCCCCCCCCCCCCCCCCAACCCTGAATAGCTCAGTCAGCAAAGCACTTGGATCACAATCTCAAGCTGGGAGTTCAAATCCTGCCGGGGGCTTGTTTTTTTTTATTGTTTTCTGTGTGCGTGACGTTTTTCGTTATAGCCGGCTGTTACAAAACAAACGTGAAAGAACCTTATGTTAATCGGCTAATAAAACAGATTGTGTGTTAAAACAACAATATCAGAAACCGTTTGCTAGTCATCTCACGCTGCGCTTACTTGTCTGTAGTGGGGCGCTAAAATTAGATCGCTTGCAACTCGAGAGGTTACAAAGCATAACCACGATGAATTGGAATAGAAAATGTGCTCTATATTCGCTTGGGGATAGCCAACCGAACATCTTGGCAGCGACCCATCTTTCGGCGCATTGAAGCAAAAAAGCCACTCGCTCGCTTTTCATCCGACCCACTGCTCTAGTTACGAATATTGGGAGATCGGTGGAATTTATAGGGGTTATTTCAGATTCTAGCTGAGTTAGATTATCATGTTATATTTCGTGAGATGTTAAAATTGCGGTACTCCGCTGAAGTAAGTTGTAGACGACGCAGTCAGAAACAAATTACTGCGATATATTTTCTTCTTGAAAGCAGGAGGAATGCCGCTAGGACGGTGAAGTCGATTTCAAGATAGATCTTAGATTATATCCCTCTGCAGAGCGTGACAAGAAGTGCGGGTTTCCTACACAATTATATGTGCATAAAAAACGATTTTTCGAAGTTTCCAAACATGTTCCATGCGTTCATCAATGCTGCGTCGGAGCTTTAATGTGCAACGAGCGTACCATATTGATTTAGAATTTATATTTTAGCTGCCCATACCGGTGTCTTTCTTTACATCCTCCTCCTGGAACCAAATGCTATTTCACCTCCTCTGTGGCAGCCTCTCCATGGTCTGATGTAACCACTTTTTGGCTGTACCCACTCCCACGCCTTGTGACAGCTGCTGACAGCTTATTAATAGCCACAAAATGGCGTCCTCCCACGGGTTTTTCCTAATGCAACCCAACAAGTGATAGCCACTGGGGGCCCGGTGAGGCCATACCCATGCGAGACAAAAATTTTGACTGGTCGTACGATGTTTCAGAAAGACTACCAAACCCAATCAGGCTCCGGTCAATCACTGCGTCGTTTGCATTCGCGTGAGTTTGTGAATGGCCGGCGTCTGATTGGTTTCGGTCTTTTTTTGGCACGTTGTACGACCAGTCAGTCCTTTGGTCGCGCACGCCATGCCCCCAGTATGTCAGCCTGTTGGGCGCAATAAAAAATAAAAATAAAATATAACCCCCTGAGGGCACCATTTCGCTGTCATTAATAAGCTAGAAGCAGCTGTCCAGGCGCCGGTGCGGGAGACCCCCAAAACCTGTTTCCAGCAGGACAAGAAGAGGCTATTACACGGGTGGTGCAAGGGCAATCGGCTCCAAGGAAGGTCTGTTGAGAAGGTGGACATTTGCACAGACCTGCTAAGGACCGGTATCTGCAGTAACGAAATTCAGTGTAAATCAAAATGGTACACCCCTCGTATTTTCTCCGCGCATTTCCACTGTGCCATCATATGCATTTTCATCAAATCTTCCACTTTTCTTCGTAGTCGCTGACAGCTGAAAAAACGGAGGGCGTGGGGAATCCCAAACATCTCGATAGCGTTCAGCTGTCAATAGGAGGACGGCACGAACCAAGAACCAGTTCATGTGAAGAACCAATGAAAAAGTGAAAAGCTTGAACGTAATAAGCTATGCCTTACTTTTCTTAAGTTGTCAGCAATGCTCGTGCACGCCCGTTTTTAAATCACCCCTGCCAAGACAATGAAAGGAAATATCTATCGTTACTTTTGAACTAAACACTTGCAAATGTGGCTTTTTAAACATAAAAATAGTATAATATAATATTCCAGTTTATTTTATCATCAAACAACCAGAAGTGAGCTTATTTTGGTATGTGGTGCGTAGGGGCTAGGCTTGCCTTTGCAAACCGGGCTGAGTCACGAGAAACGTGATAGCGCCATACGCTTTCCGAAAAGCACACACGTGTGCCTCGTGCGCTCTTACAAAACGACTGGGGAATAATCGGAGGAGCGTTGCTTTTCAATTTCGTCTTCCTTTGTTGCTTTCTTATAACATTATATAATATTAGGTTTTTTCATTTTTTTATTGGGGTTCAAAACACCCACTCTGCCTTCGCAGTGCTTCGTTCTCAAAAAAAAAAAAAGATAAAACGCATAGCCAATGACGCGGTTGTGTGCACGTGTTTCTTTTGAATATTTCCAGCTTCTCATAACAAGATCTAGGAAAATATGGAGCGTCCTTTTGCTTCCATCTTTTTTACATATTTTATGTTTGTTGGCTTACCGATAACACGTAAAGAAACCAAATATTCCGTCCATTGTGTGCGTGTAAACTGTTTCGGCTCCGGTTCTGAAATAATAATAATAAAATAAAATCTCGTTAGGCAATGCAGTTATATTTATGGTCTGCCTACCTCAGATCAAATAAATGGAACGCAAGAGGTATTGTGGTTAACGGACTGCGAAATAGCGGAGGCCTTAGCGTGTGACTTGTGAACATTTATCTTCCCTTTCACGGTGGTTGTTAGGAAGAAGGCAAAACAAAAAAAAAACTCTGCTGGCTTTGACATTTCGGTAAATGCACAGAAGATGCCATAGCACTCGATGGGGCTTTTAGCGAGGGGCACTTTCTCTCGGAATGATATGCGTGCAATGAGTATCGTGACAAAAGAGTTAAGAATGTATAAAGAACTTCTTTCTGGTACACGCACCTCTTCTTTGGGGAGGCAATGCATCATCTTCTCAGAAATGCCTCCGCGCATACAATCTGACCGTGAGATGCCTGCGCACCAACTAGAGCATTCTGCTAACACGCAGTTCCCACCTTCGCAGCAACCTGTTACTATGCACCAGATTTGGAGGATGGCGGCATTGGTCGCTCGCCCTTTGACGTCACACCGCAGGAGAAAGTGTCAGCCACAGGAGAGCGTCAAACCATAGGGAAAGGGTGTCTCTAACTGAGCTGCATCCCGTTGCTGACCCCTTTTCCCCGTTTCTTTGTCGGTGGCAGGGAAAGATTTCAGGGTGAAACTCCTCCCGTCTCTTTCCTCTTTAGTAGAGCGAACGGTGGAGAGGAGGCGACATCCTCTCCAGCGTTCGCTTTGTAAAAGGGGAGAAAGGTGGGTGGAGCTTTGACGCCATTCTTAAAAGACATAAGCAAAGGAAAAGAAAGCAATGTTTTTAAACAGCCTACATGAAAAAAAAGAAGACTGTCATAACATAAATTTACAACGAAAAAAAAAAGATTGAAAGCTATATTTACGGCGCAAAACAAATTTGTAGTTGGCGCCCGCCGGAGGCCGCGGAAAAGTAGCCGCTATAATCGCGTGACTGGCCGCTGTAGTCACGTGGTGCTTGCGCTCTTTGGGAGCTGCCTATAGGCTGTAAAGCCCGGTTCACACAGTTGCGTTTGACTGCGTTGCGGCAGCGAGACAACAGGACATCCCTGCTGCTTATATCGCGTGCCAGAAGATTCCTTGAATTGGATTCCACACTTCATACGAAGCACAGATGTGCCGGTGACTCGCTTTCGGTTCTCGCCGTAACGCAGTCAAACGGACTCAAATGCAAGTGTCTGAACCGGCCTTAAGAGTTACTTATTAATCTTCGTATGAAGTGACTAAAAAAACATGAAAGACGCTTACAAATTCTTGTAATGCGAAACTAGAGCGCAGCTCTTGAGGAGGAGGAGGGGAGGGTATACTTCTTTTCCTCCTCCGTACCCTCCCTCCTCTCTCCTTCCCATCCCCTCCTCTTCTTCCTCTTTCTTTCCTCCTCCTCTCCTCCTGCCGCCGAATTTGTTCATGGGTGACGTCCTGCTAAATTTAGCGGGTAAACTGAATTGGTGTTGAGGTCACGTGACGCCAATTTCCCCGCTAAATTTAGCCGGAAAAAGTCTCCGCCAATTTCAGCGGGAAAATTTCCCGGCTAACGTTAGCGGGAAAACGTCCCATAATGCCACGTGCGCCGTTACGCCGACTCGACGCCGCTCAACTTGAAAACGGGCACCTAAGAGCTGCGCTCTAAGAGGAAGATTATCAAGTAACTTTTAAAGCCCATAGGAAGCTTCCGAAAGAGCGCAAGCACCACGTGATAGACCTGTGCGCCAGTCAGAAATTGACGGCGGCGGCTTCGGCGGGGAGGAAAACGTTCAGCCGGCGGCGCGCCGTGCTGAGCGCTCGCACTGAGAGATCGCACTGAAAGCTTCGCGATCAGTGCGAGCTTTTTGCCCTTGCTAACACAAGTGTGAACGCTCAGGCACGTGCAACCAAAGCAGTGCGGAATCCAGCGAGCTCGCGGTGAAGGCGGAGCTTCTAGGAGTATTGCGTGTAGCAGCGGCGTGGGGTTCTGGGGCTTGAGCTGCGGCACTGATTGGCTCCGGCTTAACTTGCGGCGGCGGCGACAGAGCGTGATAGCGCAAATATCTACCACGTGACTAGTGGCGGCTCCCGTGGACGCACACTACGATATCGTTTGGCCCACAAATAAAGCTCTAAAATTATTTTTCTTTCGTTGCAAATTAATTTTATGATATCCTTTTCCCATCTAGGTGGTTTGAAGTTGTTTTTTTTCTTTGCGTATGGCTTTTGACCTTTTAAGGACTATACGGTCAGATCAGCGCGAGCAAGGAAGGTCTGTTGAGGGAAGGGCTGAGGTGATTGGGATGTCCATGACTTGGGGTACGGACCGGGGAGGGGGAGCGGGGTCAAGATACATGTGTATGTAATAGTGTCGGCTCGGTTTCTAAAGGGGGCGGGGAGGGGGGGGGGTGCTGAAGCCCCTTGTAGAGGTGGTCGCTTTTATTTATTACTTTGTTTTTCGACCGCCAGGACGGCATACCCCGCTCTGTTTTGTTTAGCCGCCTGACGGCGCTTCGGTCGGGAATGGGGAGGCGCTTTGGGAGTCGAGTGCCGCGTTTCAAGGGGTCCCGTGCCGTTACAAGTCGGAATTCTGCTTGTTTATGAGCTTTTTCTGGTATCGGGGAAATGGCCGCGGGCATGTCGCCCTCTTCGTTGCATTTCATCCGGAACCCCGGTTTTCGAACCCACGTGAAAACACTTAACTTGCCGACGAGAGGCTGCTGTCTCAGCACCGCGTGCGTCTGCCCCTTGACCCTGAAACGCGGGGCCAGACGTAAAGGTTTGCTGCGGAACCCACGGCCGAGACATAAACACGTCACCGGTTGCCAGGTCGTTTGCTGGGAGACAATGTGCTTCAGAGCTCTCGGAGTCGTGTCTCGGAACTCTTCCGTGACGCCCGGGGACCAGGCGCTCCCCATCTATTCTGCATATGCCTGGCGTGTCTTTCTTTTTACTTTGTTGCCAACGGCCTTTCGTGGTGGCAAAGACGTGCCCCAGTCGACATGTCTCGGTGGTTCTCGCCGTGTTTCGCGAATGTGTATCCTCTGTGGCAGATAGGAAAGCCATAAGTCGTATTTTATTATCGGGTTCTGAGAATCAAGGCTTGGCTTGTGGTTCACTCTCGGAGCATTGACCTCTCACCCGATTGGTCGGAAGTGCGTTGTGTGTAGGCGTTGTAGTTTGGTTCCTCTAGCCAATGGGACCAGGGTCGAACGCTGATTGGCCTAAACGGGTTCGAGCACGCTGTTTTAGACCCTGGCTGTGCAGGGGAGTCTTTGAGTTTTGGAAGCGGGCTCGTGAGCGACCCCACTGACGTTCAGCTCCCGCGGTGCGCCGCGTTACCTGTCGTGCGCGACAGCGTCTTCGTCTTCGCGGCTACAAGGTAGTCGCCGTCCTTACCGTGCGCGGTAGGACTATCTGATGCCGAGGCGTCTGTGCAGTCTGTAAGCCGTGCGCGGCAGTTTATTACAGTTCGCACTTGTCTTTTATGTAACTGTTTGATTATTTTTTAAGTAAAGTTTTGTTGTTCTCGTTAACCCTCCGAGTTGTCGGTCGCCTCTGCATCACCACCGACGCATCCAGCCCTCCAGCAACTAGCTTCATCTACGATCCCCCGGTCCTCGACGGCAACTTCAAGGTGGTCCATCGAGGTCGGGGAAAACAACTTTCCTTAACATCTACTCCCCTTAAGCCTCCCCTTTGTCTACGTCGCTGGCATTGCGTCGGTAGTCACCGTACCCTCAGTTCGCAAAACACGACATGTCAGGCAGCACGGAACGCTCAACCAAATTTTCCAAATCGAAAGGAAAAAAAAAGAAAGCAAAATCGTTCGTCGCGGTGTGGTGACAAGTAAACATGCAGTCTTCTAACGTTGTTTGTGAAAACGCACGTTATTGCTTTTGCCTAAAATTCGACAGGACGGTTTTATATGACAGAATACGTTTTGTAGCAGCAGGTTCTCTGCGGGGAATACGCCTATAAAATTTCTACACGCTCGCTCCTTCCTGAGCTCCTTCTTTCTGAATTAAGGTGGCGGTGCGGGATAGTTGGTGCATATCTTCAAAAATTGTAACACAGCGCGCAAAAGACGACAACATATAGTAAGTAGACGAACACAGGGCGAGCGCTGACTTTCAACTAAAACATTTAATGAAAAAAGTGCAAAACACTAACAGCGTAAAAAAAGAAAATCATTTTATTTTGGATCCCGTGCCGCAGCGCAAAATAACAAATAAATACGCAAAAAAATGAAAGATTTGTTTTTCTTTGTTGCTAATTTATCCCCAAACACCAAGAAGTATGCCGCGAGTGTCGTTACATGGGCGACACGGGCTAGCGTCTGCAACAGTAACTATAGTAACACGATGAGAACGGCAGAGCAGGCCTCACTCGAATGCCCCACCTCCAGCACGCACTTGTTGCTTTCCGTCTTACTTTGCCTTGTGTGTCGTACTTTGCTCTGTGTGCGTGTGGATGCACACATAGAGCTGAAGAGCTCAGGTCGTGACTTACTATCGGCACTCTTTTTTTTGTTTCTTCGTGATTCGTTCATTTTTGTCTTTGATCGGCTAATGCAGCACTCTCATTGACTGCCAAGCAATATTGAAATGCCCGCGACTCCCCACGCCCCCCGTTTCTTAAGTTATCGGAGATTGTTGAAGCGCACAAAACGACGAAGCGCCACCCGAGGCGGGAAGTTCGCGCCGGAGGCCGGGGAAACTGCAGAACCTCCCTGCCTTCGTAATCCTAACTGTCACTATGGTATACGTAGTAACTGCTCTGGAGCAGAAACATGAAAAGAAAGAGCACTTTGCAGGCGCGTTCGTCGACGTATTATTTCTTGTTGGTAGCTTCGAGACTTTTTATGCGGATGTGCAGCGCTTGTATAGACGTTTTCTGTTTCCTGTCGTTCCCAGTCACGTGGGTTTCATATGCGGGGCGAAAAAGTACTGAAACATATCGACTTGAAATATGCGGTAAAATATAGGTGAGGCAAAACAAGAATGTCTGACAATCACGCGTTTTTCGTAAACACCTTCTAGCGGCGTGGAGAGATCAAAACGATGTTTTACAGCATACCAGAAGTGACGGAATTCAAGATGGTTGCGCCCTTGTGGAAAAGGTTATGCCGAACTCATCTCTAGTACGTCACGGCGCGGTGGTGGCGCGCCGGTCGCACTTTGGTCTGGGGCTGTGGGCAGAAGCCCTGCAGACGTGTATTCCTGCGTTGTTTTGAAGGACCGGACAAAAACGTGCCTTATCGTCAAAACGCCGCACTTGGGGCCGTACAAAAGTGTCGAGAAAGGTTTGAAGGTCCAGTTTTCACGTGCTCAGTTCGTCCGAAATCTGGATATGTGCGGAAAAGGGAAAAGCGGACGCCGCCAGACGACAGTGCTGCAAGCCGAAGGCACTTGGGTTGAATTCACGGATCTTGTGGTCATCAAATCTATTTGTCGATTCCAACATGAACGCCAGAAAACCGTCAAGTTGTGCGGACCACCTGCGGACTACGTTCAGTGCGTCTTCAAGTTCAAACGGCCGCCTGATCGTTCAAACTGTCGTCTGCTCTTTCAAACGTTTCTGCTTGTCGTCTGCTCTCTTAGACGACGCCGGCCCGTAGACCAAAAGTTGGCCCGGTCCTTGCGATAAGAAGTAAGTGCAGGCCTCAAAAGACTTAAATTTGAAGGTTGGTAAGCAGGCTCTTCGTAAACAGTAGATACATGGAGATGTTGATTATTGTTACCAGCGGCCATCACCGACTTGTTATGCCTGATTCACTTGGTCCGATTCTGCTTGCGATTTTCAGTATTGACGTCGACCATCTCAGCTACGGTTCACGCTTTTGCAGTCCGAGCGACGTCGCGACGAAAATTGCGAGCGAAATCTCATCAGGTGAATCAGGCTTTAGCGTACATTCTGGCGGCGTCCACGCAGAATGAATCGCCGCATGTCAGATTATTCACTGAAGTTTCGCGGTGTAACGAGCTCGTTAATTTCGCTGACGCTGCTCATGTAGTCAGACATTGCCAGGAAGACGTAGAATCAACAATCCGATTGCGAAAAAGGGCAGGGGGACTCACACTGACGCCGATAACATCGCGTTTCAATGGTTTGTTTATGGGCGACGGCGCGCTCACAGCACACACCCCATGCGCATGCGCGGCGCGGTGGCGTCCGCTAGGAGCGCTCGGGCGCTCCGGTTTGTTTGTGAACATGAGTTGGGTATACCTTGGTGCTTGGATATTTAGGAAACATTGTCTATGCGACGAGAAACTGAGGAAAATGAGGAGACTAGAGCGCACGGGGACGTTATTGCGGCAGCAGTAGTGTCGTCAAATCATAGAGCCGTCTTTGTCTAACCACATTTCAGAATGTTTTCTTGTCCTAGTCAATCGCAAAGAGGTTCCTCACCTGACACGATGTGCAGTCCACAAACCGTTAGTTGGGGTGTGAAGCTTTTCTGTCGAGATCATACAGTTATATAATAATATAGAGCCAAAGGTCCCACGCATTTCGCCTCTTTTGAACGACAGGGCATAGAAGCAGCAGGCATTGGCGTTTTCACCTGGCGGTCCCGATGAGCCCATGTTGCTGACGATGCCTTAATATGCACAAAGAGGCAGCAAAACATTGCCTGTAAGGTCTGTACCACGTTATTTTATGTCTTATTTTGCAGCAAAAACCGCGGAATCGCGCATTGACAAAATTAAATAAAGTTGACAAGCGCTCGAGCAACTTCAACTTCTGGCTGCAAGACAAACACGCCTAACCCTTCGTCTGCTTCCTTTGTCTGCTCTTTCGTCGCTTTCTTTCTCGTTCTTTCTCTCGGGACCGGAGATGTTAGCGCCCAGGGTTTGCCACGTTCTGCTCTCGTGTTTACCCGCCTCGTCGAAGTTGTGCCGGCGTACCCGTCGGAGCCATTCAAAGCGACGTCGCACCGATCGCTCGATCGTCGCGCTGTCCTGATTACTAATAATTTCAAGAGATTATAGAAAAAAAAAACTGCTGGCCGTAGCTTGGTTGTCGCCGACCTTTCCGGCTGGAACAATTATGTACGGCGCTACTGACCATTTTAAACCTGGCGTGAGCGGACAAACTACAGCGCGGACACGGCTCCAAAGCACACAAAACATAGCAAGACATCTTATGCAATCTCGTGATGAAGCAAGGACGAGGACAAAAGGGAGAACAGGACACAACGAGGTGTGCCTCGTTGTGTCCTGTTCTCCCTTTGTTCTCGTTCTTGCTGCGCACAAGATTGCATAAGATGTCAAACCAACTCGCTCAAACAACCTCTCTTCTTGAATAGCAAAACAGCGACGGCTGCCTCTAACATGGATTCCGGCGGGTTCCGGTGAGATTTACGAACCGACAGTAGCGTTGCACCATGGTCTCGTGCAAGAGCCCTATTTCGGCAGTGATGGGTTCAGTCGCGTGCTCTCTGGTTTAATAGCAAGTCGATTGCACACACGTCTCCACCCCAGCCCCAATCTAAACTTCGTTACACCTTGAAGCCGCAGGCACACTGTCTGTATACGTCATAGAAATGACAGGGTGCTCGCTACAGACATGGTTGCAGAATTATCTGCGAATGCAGTTCAAGCATGTTTGCTTCATATACATATACTACGTATGTACACCGGGTAAACGTATTAAAAATGAAAAAAGAAGGGGGTGAATGTTAGACGAGAGAAGAACCGTCATGATAAGTTAACTAATAAATTAAAATACGAAAATTAATTGTTGAGTTTCACAATATTTTAAATTAACTTAAAAATGTGCAAAAAAGAAGAAAAAAAGAAAGAAAAAAAGAGCGCCTAAACCCTGTCTACAATGACGCTTGGAAGAGTGACGTAGTCATTCCAGTCACGTCGTCACTTGTTTGGTTGGCGTACCCACCAGGGACCCACAGCCGAGATAGTGACGACACGATTAAAACGACTACGTCACACTTCCAAGCTTCATTGTGGGCAAGGTCTGCCGCGCTCTTTTGGCCCTTTTTTATTTTAAAGTCCGGCAAGAAATGTGAACGATTGGTAAATATATTTAAAAAAATCTATTTCATTTTGTCAAATTCTTTTAATTGGTCTCTCCTCCAATCGTGATTGCCCTCAATGCTGCAATTTCACCATGATTCCTCTAAAAACAACGATTATAAAAAAGTTAATTATTGGATATTAGTTCATTAGTGAACTTACCATGACGATTATCCCATAACCTAATGTCCCCCGAGCCTGATAGATTGCATAGTGAAGACGGCGATCCCGTCTAAATATCCGCCCCCTTTTATTGAAAATTCGGTTCGACTTAAAATTAAGCACAGTGTACACGCGTACTTCGAACATGTCTGCACACTGTCTTTTTTTCATTTTATTTATTAGTACCAGTGCGACCGGGCCTTAACTAGGTCCGGGTGCAGCCTCAGGCTAACAGCCGATAGGAACAATCCAACAGCGACAAGAGGGACAATGTCACGACGTTCGTCGTGTTTCTGCGAGGTATCATTGCTGAACCAATCATCTTCAGAGAAGGTCCAGTGTCTTGCGCATTTAGTACTATGTTCCGTTGTGGTATGTGTCTGTGCTTTTGTTTGCTCTCGGACATATGATGAAACGATGCCTAAAAGCTCGCTATCAGGGGTTCTTTGAAAGAATTCACACGACCACACAAAAACGTCTCAGTCACGAACCTATAAAAAGGCATTGAACGTGGTCCTATACACGCGCTATTAAAACGTAAAATGCTTTTTAACGCACCCCCCTCACAATTCTATACTTTTGTCTCTCCGCCAGTTCGTCCGCGTCCGCCCATTTCCCTCTAAATTTACTGGGTAAATTGATGTCACGTGATCTACAGACTAATGCAGCTTTCTATCTAGTAGATTTTGCGAGGTTATTGACGTCCCGTAGCCTATGCACCAGATGAGTTTCCGAAATTAATGTCAAGCGACCTATACACCAATTGAGTTTTCCTGCTAAATTAGGCAGAAAATTGGTATAACGTGACCTGATTCCTCAGTTTTTTCCCGCTAAGTTTAGAAGGGGAAATTGATAAATATAGGTTCTTCACTTCCCGAAACGCTTAACTAATGTCTTCTAAAAACACCTAAAAAAAAACTGCCTGCAAAAAAAAAAAAAAGTTAAAGGTGAACATTATTATTTTTTTTTTTGGCCTTGTTAGTTTGAACATTGCAAACACTGGATCCGAACGCACACTAGACGCTAGAAGAGCTGAAAACCAACCGCTGGGTGTGAAGTGATGCCCAGAGGTTTGAAATGCCTTGCGCTTGCTGCTTGTGAGGGAATGCGCCGAACGTTTTTGACTGCTCGGGTAAGGCATGCGGAAGGCATGCGGAATTGGTGAGATATCTGTATAATTAATACGTTACGATTCTCTCCTCCTACCTAACTCGCCGGGAACGTGGGGCTTCAGTGCTTTTTTCAAAGTGCTGTTGTGGCTACTTCGAGCATCAATCTGAAATATAATTTTGATATTCGGGATTCTGGAGGCCAAACGAAGACGATTTAAGTGTTTTTTTTGCCTCAAATACGGAACCGCTTCAGTTTCCTTTCAAACAATCGCTCCTTGAAAACTGAATTATAAAACATTATTTTATATTAATTATAGAATATTGGAGAAGTTCGGCAGAAGCTTCTTATTATATCTTGTTAGCACCGGTTTGAGAGTGCAACATATCAAAACGAGAACTCCATAGAAAACGCATATACGGTCGTTCCCTTCCGCGTTCTAAAAATACCCTCGACGCTCCGTCAGCTCGAAGTTATTAAGGTGTTTAGACCGTCCTCGACTCCATGCGTCGCCACGCTCGCGTTGTAGTGTGCCGGTTCTGGGAAGTTGACGGCAAATTAGGTGTAATCCGATAACACGCTCGCGGCCGACTCTGAGAGCCAATTTAGATGGAAGCTGGGAAACACGGAGCCGCGTTAAATCCACGTGCGATGGAATCCAGGATTGGACAAATATGCGTGCATTTTTTTTAAATCTAATATTTTTTTAATGTTTGTTTGCTGAACGTTATAAGCCTCCAAACTGCAGTTATTGGCACTTGACATGATTTGTGTGCTGTTTTTCATTTCTTGATCTTTGGCTGGTTGTTGCAAGGCTGCAGAGTTTGCCCCCTGTGTTCTACATCAATGACTGATAATGTCTGAGGTGATATAAAACCGTGATTGATTGATTGATTAAATTTTTGGTTGAAATAATAAAAAAAATCCCATCTTGGGCTTGCTTACGGAAACGACAGGAGAGGAAATTTTTCGCTGAGATGTTGAGATAGAATCTGCAAGCAGAGGACACCGTACGCGAAAGATGGAACACTGAGAGAATGCTTACATGCTGGTGCGCACGTTTTGGTGGATAGTTTGTTTTCAGCATCCTGGGTAACGATTTGTCACCAAAGATTCTAGAAGCCTGGTGACATACACTGCTTACCTACATGTCCGTATTGTGGCGGCGTTTTTGTGGAAGCCATTTGTTTGATCGTAAATTTCTGTGCTGTTTTTGGACACGAACATCACTATCTCAAGTGTATGTAGCAGCCGGTAGCAGACATTGATGCTGGGAAACGTTTGTTGATGTTCGTTCTTCTGAAATTCCGGTGACCTTAAAGCTACGTTTTTTTTTATTGGCATAATTTAGTACGGTGAAAAGAGTATCTCGAAAAGTAGCAGGTAAAAATAATTGCCACTTGAGCGGAATTATATCAAGTACTATCGTCTGTACGAATTATTTGCACGACGTGGATCTGGCATTTTGTGGCGACTATCTGAACCGCGTAAATTACGGGCAAAAATAAAATTAGGATAGATCTTGGCCACGAAAAATGCCGAAAGATTTAAGTCTACATCAGAATATAGATGGCGTACCATACATATATTTATACAAAAGCTCACTGTGAGTTCTTCAAAGTGATTCTTTTTCTATTTGTACCAACTAACATAACTTGGTACACAAATTACGTTCATTCCGAAAAGAAAAAAAAACAGCGCGAAAGGGGCAAGGACAAAAAGGAAGGACTTTACAGGACACGGCCTAACAACAGATGTTTTATAGGAATGTACAGATGACACTATGTTCGCTCAGGCATAGGGCGCCCCTTTCCGCATCGAATCCGTCACTTGCGTGAAAGGCACGGTCTACATGATCCTTTCTCGTGCGGGCGCTCATATTTTGGGCAAACTGGGCGATGCCTGAACATCCGACTCAGAAAGCACCTCCTTGAAAGGGACTGCATACTCGCATTTCGCGATGCACTGTCGAGATTGCAGGTGCGAACCGCGGTTCTTCAACACCACCGTATTGTTTAAACACCAAGACCGAACGTGTAGATAAATGAAGGAAACCTATTCCATTATAAGAAACAGACCATCTTGCGTGGGCCATTCTTCACTGACTCTAACGGACAGTAAGAATCATTTTCTGGATCTTCGTTAGCACATGGAGTGGGAGACAAAGATGAAAGAAGTAAGCAAAATCCACGGATCACACTATGCCTGAGCGAACATAGTGCCATCCACAGATTCCAATTAAAAATCAGTTGTTAGTCGGCGATTGTCCTGTGCAGTGCTTCCTTTTTGTCCTTGTCCCTTTCCCGCTGTTTTTCACGATGAACTCGTACTAACTTTTCCAAATGTCCATTCTTCAAATTACGTACCCAAAATTAATTTTCATCTTGCTTCATTTCTTATTTTTTTTGTGGAGCGAAATAATTTATAAAAAAATGAGGGAGAGGTTTTGTTATTTTGCGGACATGTGGCTGTTATGCCGTCGTGCGGATATGCACGGCACTAAAGGCACAAAATAATAATAAAATAGAGAAACATAACGTAGACGAATGTCTTCTTTCTGGACAACTTTATTGACCGCAGCGGACGTCGGCGAATGAATAAAGAGTGAGAATGAGAAATATAAGTACCTGAATTCACTGATTAACTTTCAAATTATCACCTCCCGTAGCACACTCCAAGTAGAGACCTCTTGGCCCTCGTCGAAGTACGTAGTAACTTGTAGCAGCCGCCCAGGGGCCGTAATCTGGACACTTGGCGGAAAAGTCGGCGAGAAATTCGGCGGCTATGATTGGCCGGCGCCAAGGTCAAGTGTGGCGTTGGCCAATCACGGCCGCCAGATTTCTCGCCGTCGTTTTCGCCAAGCGTGCAGCTTAGGGCCCCAGGAGTGCGAAAGTTTAACTCTTTTCCGCGCTATTCATTGCGAAAGTTAGGCTACTGCCTAAACTAGTCTGCCGTACCGAGAAAAAAAAAAAAAAAGAGCGCCAAAAGCTGCATTCCCTGGAGACATCGTAGTGGGTCGCGCCTTTTCTACGACCATGCACGTGTGGTCCTCAATCCGCGGTCATCCGGTTAATACTCAAAAGACAGATCTGCATACATGTTCCAGGCGTACATATGTATATGAAGCAAACGTGCTTTGAACGCGATTGAGGTTTGTTCAGGCATAAAGGCCGAACTTTATGGAAATAATATGCGGCGAAGAAGTGACAAACTTCGCCTGGTGGCGTTCGCTCTTGCCGCCGCGTCAAGAGAAAACTGGCGGTTCGCCGCATATCTCGCGGAGCTCGATATCGTTCGCCCGGCAAACGCCGCTTCCGGAAAGCGGCCGACGCGCGGCGAAGGACACGGGACAGTGAGTACGCAGTACGCGGTTCGGCTTCCGCCTGGCTCCGATGCACAGTGTTTACAGACCAAGCATGCTCCTCGCTTCATCCGGACAATCTTTTTTCCCCACAAAATACTCGAAGGCGTATTATTAAGACTGAAAAAAGTGCATTATTTTATATTACTCGATAGTTTCAACAAAATTTTGTTTTGCGCTTTTTTTTGTTGCAAATATGACGCAATTAGACGAAGTTTTATAAGTGGTTGGTTTCAGTAGATATTCACTTTCACACTTTGGCGACACTGACAGTCGCGCTGTTCGGCTGCGGAGGCGTTCGCAGCTTGTTTGTCCCACGGAGTTCGGCGGTGAACGAATCCGCGGCGGGGCGACTCTGTAGATTTTGGCCGCGTGAATTTCGCCGGGAAAGTTCGCTCCATGGAGTCCTCCACCCTTTGCTCCGTCATCGCGTGTCTACAGCCGACACCGTGTCTTTTGTATGACGTACGAGGAGTGCGATTTGTGGCTTTAGATAACGCGACGTTGTCGGATCCGCTCGCCATGACTCGCTACGCGCGGCACTCGCTGTGGAGGTTGACGTCACTTTCGCCGCGCTCCGAGATTCTTGTTCTGCGTATCGGTATCCCTATGGATCAAATTACCAGACAAAACAGCTTATCAGAATCTTTTGTTTTAAATTTTAGCAAGAGCCATGATGTATTTTTTAGGACGGGCAACAATTCTCCAATTGGAATGCGTTAGCTAAGGCTGTAATTTTAAAATTTAATGAGTGAATTTTGAGTGAATATTTCGCTAAGTATCACACTCATAACCCGACGTCCAGCACAATCAGAAACGTTATCCCGAAGAAAAAAAATCAATTGTTTACTTTGAGATTTTTTTTTATCTTGTTGAAAGTTAGTTTTAGGGTAGGTAAACCCCCTTATATAAAAAAATAAGAAAAATCACAGTACGTACCCTCATATATTTTCAAGTGCCTTTTCTTTTGAAAGTTTTCTGAAGGGCTTGTAAAACACGGTAGAAATCTATAATTACAAAAAAACAAGATTAAAATACGCGTATCTACCTCGACATATATCTGTTCACTTTCAAACGAAGTCTGCCTTTTAGAGTGTGAGACGAATATCAAGAAGGTAAATAAATGAAAGCAGTGCAAATTGAAGTATTCAAATTTGATATCCGCACTCCGTCACCCTTTCTTGCGTATTAATGTTTTTTTTTAATTAAAAAAAGTTGGAAGCTACGCAGAATAAAATATGCAAGGAGGCTGTCATACCATGGTATTTTTGTATCATATCGCTAAGATATGCGTCGCCCTCAACACGAATACGGTGTTTTCAAATATGGTTTTCTGAACACTTTAAATATGCGCGACGAGGTAAATATATGAATCGACTCGTTTAAGCACATGCTGTCAAATGTAAATTTTTTTCTTTATATTTTTTCGTGGAAGCAGCTAGGTTTGTTCAACTGCGAAGCCTAATTTGGTGAATATTTCGATGGCGGTCACTTTTGCTCACTTTGCATTTAAAGCGGGTGACCATAATATTCAGTTATTTTACGTTGGCAGTATATACTAAAGTCATGCATTTTGACAAGGTCCCCCATTTATATGAGAAAATAAAATAAAGTCTCGGTGGATACAAAATGATAATTTTTTTTTTACTTTTCGGGTTTTTGCTTTAATGGCACTTAGCGTCTTTTTTCGTACCTATTTAAAGTTGAGCTGACATCAGCAAATAACGATGCAAAAATTCAACCAATGCTTAAAATGCAATCACCTACAATCGCGGACAACTTATGAAACGCTAGGCGTGTAGAGCCCCAATCACTTTATTGTTGCTCTGCAGCCAATGAGAGTGCAGCATTGGCCGTAACAACCAATCACGAAGGAGGACGCGCGAACAAAGTAAGCCTACCCTTCGTTCCTTAAAATTTCGGTGACCCTAGTTACGGAGAAAGTGATTCTTCCGAATACCAAGAGCACGCGTGTGAAACATGAGAAGAGCGCTCTACACTGCGAGACGAGCTAAGCTAGCCCTTTAGCAGCTGTGTAACATTTGTTTTAATCCTTAAAGGCACTTATTTTTAGTGCAGTTATTTGAGCACGTAATAATCACATTCCTGATCGAATTGTGATTGAACATAGTTTACTAAAGCTGGTGTTTAAGCCCAGTAAAGACCGACATCCCGTACTTATTTTTTTACTTGTGTTTAATTGTTCTTTTGGAACTACTGTAGCGATTTGCTCATTGCGATTGTTGTTGCGTCAAAACAATATTCGAAAATGAGGGATCGTTACTTTTTATTATGTATGTACGCAAAAATATTAATGTCAGGCTCCCTGCACTAAAAGTGTAAGATGAACGTACCTCCTTTTATGGCAAGAACACACGAAAAAAATCAACTGAAAATCGCACAAAATTCGAAACATAAGAAAAAGGTTCTTAGAAATATCATATAAAAATTGCAGAATTTTCTTAAGGAAGCGTTATTTGCTATTTACCTGCAGCAGTGCTCTTCATTTTCTACGATAGCGCGAAACAATGTCTGCATGTTCCGAATTTCTCGTAATTTTAGCTCGAATGTTCGCCGTACGTGTTTCAGCATTTAACCTAAGTTGGAAACTTGGAGCATGCAACAGTGTACTGTCATGATGAGCGTGCAACGGACTCATCACTTGGCGCGTTGAAGGGCGACGTGAGCTCGCCCTCTTAGACACCACCGAGCTCCCTGTTAAGTGGAATAAATTATATTTCCCGCTCTACGCGGGTGCTGCAAATATAGTTACGTTACTAGTAGTGAGCAATAAATTACAGAAAGTGCGACACCAAGCTCTTGGTTGCGAACACTTGAGATGATTACTCGGATTTTTCATTCGGGCGGAAGGTTGTAGAAGCCACGAATAATCGTGCCAATTATTGAAAGGGGCGAAAATGGCGCGAGTGCTGTCGCGTCTTGAGTGCCAACTAAAGTTACGCGCGCGTATCCCTTAGTGAATAGTATAGTGTCGCAGAAGTCCCAGTCTTGCACACTTCACTCGAAAAGAGTAATCGATACATGGTTACAATTACACTCGATTAAGAAGTATTCAATTAGATTACTCGATTACCCGAGAAGAAAAGTAATTAGCCGTTACTTTAAAAAGTAACCGTTGCTCTTCGATTACTTCAAATTTCCCAAACAACAGATTGTTCTGTAGGTTTGAAAACGGGTTTTTCGCACTGTACAAATTATTAGATTAGAATCACTGAGCTTTATGCTACTTATCTTCTTAATCCATTAATGTCGGTAAACCATCTTCCTGTCGGAGACTAGGTGTCGAGGATTTGTGGGTAGGAAACTTGTCGAAACATATGGGTGCCTTTAGAAAGGAGAGGAAAAATACTAACGATTGTAAGTGCTTTTCGTACTTCCAAAAGTAAGATTTGTCTTAGGATTACTTCCCTAATAAAGGTATTCAAAGGATTACAAAATCGCTCAGAAAGGAATCGAACACAAGGGATTTGTTTACTCGTTATGAGCTGCCTTAAACGTCTGCGCAGAACGCGCAGTAGACGGGAGGCAGAAATGCAAAATGCGACGCAGTATTTTCCGAGTTTTAGCGTCTTGAATCACATTGGTATTGTTCCAATCGTGTGGCCGGCAAGTTTGTGGGATATTTACTACATTCCGCTGTCATCGAATTATAAAATCATACGGGATGCATTATAGCAATTACGCGTGCAGGAAAAAAAAGTGAGAACTAAGTACAGGGTTACTTTTTGGACTGTCCAGCAAAACCATATGACAGCTGAGAGTAGGGCCACTACTGGTGACCTTAAAATTAGAACGCTTTCAATTGAATGTTCAGTGCTTTTATGTGTTTCCTTTGCTGAAGACACGCCATCAAATTAATTGTGTCAGCATCATCGCACCCCCCTCCCCCCCCCACACACAGACACATTTTTTTTACATCCCCCACGAACTTCTTTCCGTTTCTTTTTTTATTGCTCCTGTTAACTCCGTGAACGTTTTAGGGTAAAATAACTGGCTTTATTGTTAATATAACGGCATGTTGCATGTCCGACCTTCGCCGCTGCCCGAGCGAGTCTGTTCTCTCTCCCGCTGGGTTTGCGCTGCGAGCGCGCTTCCGACGATCCCGGTACAAGTACCGCCATCTCATGTCCAAGT
>JAZHYW010017956.1:0-29890 GCA_037355805.1 Ixodes ricinus
ATCAATCTTAGACACGCTTGATTTACAGTTTGATGAGTTTTTCTTACTTTCATCCGATTCCTGTTCTGATGTTAACCAATTGTGGCTTAGGTTTAAGAATATTGTGAACCATTGTATTAAAATGTACGTTCCAGTACGAACTATAAAGCGAAGCCGTAACAATCCATGGATCTCACGTGAATCCATTCATTTAAAACGTCGACTGCGACGTTTAAAAGCGAAATGTAAAACCCATATAAATCAGTCCCTAAAAGACAACGTTAAAGATCTTTCCGACAAGTTAAAAGAACAAATGAGGGCAGATAAACACAAGTTTTTTAACATCTCTCTTCCCAACTTTATAAAATCGTCGCCTAGAAAGTTTTGGAATCATATCTTACCAAGCACTACAAACACAAATGCGTTTACAATTGATGGCGTTCTTGAAACAGACTCCAAAAAAATAGCTGATCATTTCAACACACAGTTTAAATCTGTGTTCACACGTGATGATGGCATCGTGACCCCTTTTACCAAGTTTGATCACTTACCAGCCCTTGAGAATGTCCATGTGACTGAACAGGGAATTTTTAACTTACTTTTAAACATAGACCCACGGAAGTCTAGTGGGCCAGATGGCTTGCCAAACGCGTTTCTAAAACGATATGCAGAGCTTGTTTCGAAATATCTAGTCATTATATTCAACAGGTCACTAAATGAAGGCGACGTGCCGATTGATTGGAGGATGGCCAGAGTTAAACCGCTACATAAAACCGGAAACAAAGAGCTGATTACTAATTATAGACCTATCTCCTTAACTTGTTCTGTCTGTAAACTCCTTGAACACATTATTAATAAACACATTTTTGAATTTCTTGATACACATAACGTACTGTCGAGCAGCCAACATGGCTTCAGACGAGGATTTTCCACAACAACTCAATTGCTTGAGACAGTTCATGACCTTACCTCCGCCCTGAACAAGAAAAGTCAGGTAGATATCATCTTTATCGATTTCGCGAAAGCGTTCGATAAAGTATCGCATGCAAAGCTCCTAAAAAATTGAATAACTACTTAAAAATAATCAAGTTATTGGTTGGATCCAAGCTTACCTAACAAACCGCTACCAATATGTAGAATTTAATAATGAGGGTTCTTCCCTACTTTCAGTGGACTCTGGCGTCCCCCAGGGATCGGTACTTGCGCCTTTGTTGTTCTTGTTATTTATCAACGATATTCCCGATGAGATTTTTGTCAAAATACGTCTTTATGCCGACGATTGTGTGATGTATAGCGAGGTCAAGAGTGTTGATGACCAAATTAAGCTTAATGATGATTTGAACAAGATTTTGAAATGGTGTGACACATGGCAAATGTGTATAAATTATGACAAAAGTGTTTGTATGTCCGTCACTAATAAAAAGAAGCCACTTTCATTCTCCTATCACATGAACGAACATATACTAAGACAAGTTACTGAATTCAAATATCTGGGTCTCTGGATCAGTTCCGACCTTAGATGGGATAAACAGATCAATTTAATCTCCTCTAACGCCCTCCGTAGATTATTTTTTCTCAGACGAACACTAAAATCAGCCACTTCAGATACTCGACTCCTGGCGTACAAGACTCTTATCCGGCCGACCCTAGAATATGCAAACATTATTTGGGATCCATTTACACAGGTAGGAATTAATCGTATACAACGAATACAAAATAAAGCTGTCAGATTCATTTTTAACGCCTATAGGAAGGCGTCCGTTTCCGAGCTTAGCAAACAGCTTGGGTTTGTCCCGGTTCAAGAACGAAACCGTGTATGCAGACTTCGTTTTTTATTTCAATTAATTAAGGGACAATATAAAATTAACGTTGAAGAATACATCACTTTCTCGACTGGTTACGCCACCCGAGGAAGAACCCCACTTACGATTACACCTTACCAACCGCGCATCAACGTTTTCAAATTCTCCTTTTTTCCTCGAACGATTGTAGAATGGAATGGGCTTCCTTACGAAATTATTAACCAAGACTCTGTAAGTGCATTTGTTTCCGCTTTGTGTTTTGAATGAGTAACTAGTAACTCTTTGGTACTATATCGCTTCGTTTTATGTTACTTTCCACCCTGCTACGATCCCTGATAGGGATCAGCAGTATTTGTAAATAAATAAATAAAAATAAGCTACGCTTCAGAGTAACGACACTCCCGCCGTCTTGT
Organism: Ixodes ricinus; assembly: GCA_037355805.1. NCBI lineage: Eukaryota > Metazoa > Arthropoda > Arachnida > Ixodida > Ixodidae > Ixodes > Ixodes ricinus. Next base: position 2,195 of record JAZHYW010017956.1, read on the forward strand.
TGCTTAAACTATACTTTTGCCAGTTATCAACAGCTTTACCTGAAATCGCGGGAAAAGCTTTCTTACGCCCTCCATAGTTGTTAGAACAGTCCGCAAAACGGTAGAGCGATTTCGCCTGAGCTTCTTGGAGCCCTAGACTCGTCAAACACAAAGTTGGACCCAAAAAGTTCCCGTAGTGCGCCGATTGGACGTCGGCGACAAAATTGCGAAGTCATCGTCGTCATTTTCCAATTGGTGCGCTTCATCAACGTCGGACCCAACTTTGTGTTTCATGAGTTTATGAGTGCCTGACACCGTATCTAACGCTTAGAAACGCGCATTTTTCGTACGGTAAAAAGTGCCAACCGCGCCTGCTCCGCCATAGGAAACAATGCGGCGACACTGGCAGCAATCAAGAAAAGGATTGCCGGTACTCTAAGCGTAGCTTTTTAGTGACTCCGGAATACTGGAAGTCATGAAACGCTCGGGAGAAACCAGAAACGTCTTGATACTGCGTACATAGAAAGCGCGCGTTGCGGGGCGTGTCAGTGGCCATGGAGTTACACCAGTTCAGCCATGGTAAACTAATAGGAGACACACATTTTATGCTCTTACAATTGAACTTTTCATTCACTAAACCTCAAAGCATCTTGAAATTTTGAAATATCGCGCTTAGAATGCTTTACTGTCAAATCCGGAACGAACGCTCATCCCAAAACGGATGCCCACTTCATATCTTTCTCTCTTATTTCTTCACCGTGGATGAGTGTTAATACGGTATTTTATTGTAATTACTTATTCTAACTGTAGTAAGAGTATAACATTATGCTTCGAGCCATGCAATATAGTTGTTTTGTGTATTTTTCGTTCTGGTTTGTTTCGTTAAATTGTGAATAAGCTGAATGAGTTTTTTCTTTAATAAATAAATACGCAAATTTTTTACATTTGTCCCATGAAGGTTTTTAACGTCGTGAATTCAGGTACGCCGCCCTCTGTAATTATTTTTGTCTTGACTTCAACGAGTTGCAAGCAGTGATTTTGCAAATTAATAAGCTAAAAAGTCTAACGTGCCTATTATGACGTGATGTCTCGGCATGCCGGTTAGGAACAGACAATACGAAATTATCAGGATTTTTAAACGAACAGCGATAATTTGGTAATGACAGTATAGTAATTAAAATGATCGTTCAGTATAAAAAGTGGTGACATGGTTGCAGATGTGCAAATCCGGAGTCTGTGAAAGAATTACGAGCAATTCTTCATTAGGTCATATTTTAAAAAGTTAGTGCTTTTTCCAATACTCGGTTACGTTTTTGCTATGTTAAACAAATGAGAACATACATAATCTAAAGAAACGCACATTTTGCTTACATTCTGAAACAACTTCACACTTTTGCTACACAACAGACCCCATACCACAAGCCCCTGCGCATAATACTTTGGTTTTGCCGCACAAACACTGCTATCCAGGTGAAGCACCCTTTACAGAAGCAAGCAACAAAAGGTTTTGTCACCACGCCCCTATCGTAAGCTGTTAAGCTGTTTACGGTTCTTTTCACACAAAAACAAAACCGCACAGGTGCAGCGCCATTTACAAGGCTGTATTAACGGTTAAAATATATTCTAACGGAACCCTCAACTCCCAGAAGTCTGTCCGTCCATCCATGAGTCCACCCATACCACCTTAGTTCCACTTCTGTTTTAGGTGTGCCTGTGGTGTGTGACGTTGGTGCTTGCTTAAATAGTAAAATTCTTCTTATTTTGTCACGGCTCTTTTGAACTTCTTCCGTGAGGTGAAATCATATAGCGAAGATGGCAATAGTCTAACTTTCACCACCTATTCTTCAAAAAAATCTGTTTAAAACAAAATAAAAGTCATACACCCTGCATAGCGTGTCACGTTATACAAGTTGGACTCCCAACACTAATCGTGATAAACATTTGAATCTGCACATAAAACAGTTCAAAAAGACGTAGTAGCAAAACACAGACAACGCAGGTCATACAGCTATAAGTTAAGCTCTTCGGAGCTGGATTCCCTCAAATCCCTTAGTAGTAGACGTGACATGATTATTAAGCCAGCCGACAAGAGAGGGGTCATTGTGATAATGAACATCGACGATTAGATGAAGGCCATTGCCTATTGCGAAACGCGTCATTTTATCAGGCACTCGAACATTATCCTACTAAAGCAAATTCTACCTTTGTTTTGAACACAGAGAGAGAGAGCGAGAGAGGCAAACTTTCAACGGCAATTTTCGATTCCCTCAAACCAAAATATCCTAAGGTCAGGCGTTTCTGCATGTTTCCGAAAATGCATAAAGCAGAGAACCCTGGCCGCCCCATTATTTCTGGCACGGGAACACTAACTGAACCTATCTCGTGTTGCATAGACCGCCTCATTAGCGTAATTCCATTGACATTTGATTCTTTTCTAAAACATACTAACCACTTTCACAAATGTTAACAGCCATAGTTTCCATTGGCTCTTTCCTGGTTACATTAGACGTCTGTTCTTTTTACACGCATCCTCCACGACCACAGAATGGCTTCGTTAACTGACGCGTAGGAGAACGTAAGACGCCACGACTTCCCTAATTGTAACATGCTAGCACTACTTGCCCGCCTAGTGCTGGAACTAATTATCTTTTAATTTAACGACTTTTTTGTTGCATATCAGTGGCACAGCATTGGGCACTGGGAGGGCTCCAAACTACGCAAACATTTCTATAAAAAGAATTTGACGACATGATGGCGCTTAAGACAAGGACAAAGGGGAGACTAGACACACGGAGCGCTACTTCAACTGTTTATTAAATAAACAGTTGAAGTAGCGCTCCGTGTTGTCTAGTGTCCCCTTTGTCCTTGTCTTAAGCGCCATCATGTCGTCAAATTCCCAGTACCAACTAGACCAACAATCTGCATTGATTCGTTTTATAAATAGACTATAAAATATTTTTTCTCCGAACAGACCTCTGCGAACCTTCTTGTTAGACGATACGTTGATGACATTTTCCTCATATGGGAATACACGGAGGATCATCTTTTGGAGTTCATCAGATTTCTTAATTCGGCACACCCAACTATTAAATTTACGCATACGTGCTCCCAATCTGAGGTTAACTTTCTTGAGGTCATGGTCATGGTGGTGGGACAGAGTTTGAAAACAGAACTCTACGGGAAGCCTACAGACAGCTTGGAATACATGCATTCTCACAGCTTGCACCCCCGCCTACTGTACAATTAGTATTCATTTTGGTCAGGCGCACAGGTTTTGACAGATGTGCTCGGATGAGGGTGACTTCAACGCCAATACTGCCCACCTTCGGGGCAGCCTTATAGAACAATATTATCCACCACCCGTCATTGACAACGGAATCGAACGGGCCAGGGCACTAGACCGCGGTAATCTGCTAACTGGCACTCCGCCTGGTAGAAGTGATCATCGTCAAAATAACCTAGTTTTAACTTATTCAAACGATACGCCTAACATCAAAAATGTCCTGTCCTAAAAATATTTTCCTATTAAACTAAGCGAAAGTTTGAAAAATATCATTCCTTCCCCACCGCGCGTTCTATTCAGGCACCCTAGAAACCTAAAATATATGACGGTGAGTGCCAGAACCAGCCCGGCGTACAACACTGAGAAACGACCGTGTATGAGGTCGCGATGTAAGGTTTGCAAGCACGTCTCCTCTACCCAGACAGCTAGAAGCTCGGGATCAAAGTTTGCTTTCCAAATTCCGGGAAAACTCAACTGCTATATCGCAAACGTTGTATACCTACTGGAATGTGTGAAAAGCCGCATGCAATACGTAAGCTCAAAAAAAAAAGAAAAATAAATTTAAATGTTTGTCAAAGTTTAATAATAGTAATAGATATAGCTCTCAAAACACCTAAAACAACCTGACCACTCATTTGAAAAGTTGACTCTCACTCTTTTAGTGTCCGGATTCGGTTCACATCGTGAGCGGGAAGAGAATTATTCGCTCCTAATTCACGAGTTCAACACACTGCGAGCAGGGATTAACGAAGATCCCGGGATATTGACACCCCTTCAAGTCATTGGCATCTAAACTTAAAGGCGGACGCAAGAATTACATTGGAGTCGATTTGCAGTTGATTGTCGAGGGGCCCCCACTTTCGGCCTGGTCCTTCTCGTGCCTCCACCGCCGCCCCGACCGCGGGGCAACGAGGCGGATGGGCGGACGTCAAGTATTGCACAAAAAATAATTAGCAAGATAATGAACTTAAATTTATTAATAAGTTTTTAATTACTAAAAATAAACATGTGGCTCCGCGAAGAAACTTGCTAAGCATAATCGACAACCACTAAATTAACTCTTTTTAGAAAGATAAAAGGCAGGGCCAGCATTTTACGGCGTCCCGTAAAAAACGCTCAATTTGTACGCGTTTCAAGGTTTCGGCTTGTTATCGGAGCGTATCTTTGCGTCCGCGGTCCTACTCTCCAGTGGCCGAGGCGCGCAACAGACGTGCGCTATCCTTCCCTCCATCCTACGAGGTAGGCCAGACGGTGGCTTCGCACCGCGACCACCGGCGGGAAGGACCGCGGGCGCAAAGATGCGCTCCGATAAGAAACCGAAACATAAAAACGCGTCCAAATAGAGCCTTTTTACGGAACCCTTAAAATGCGGCCCCTGCCTTATATATTTTTACAATGAGTTGATTTAGAGGTTTTCGGTTATGCTTAGCAAATTTCTCATTGAGCCATATCTTTTTTTTACCAATTAAAATTATTAGTAAATTCTAAATAATTATCTTGGTAACTTCTAATTAGCATGTATATGGAGTCCTTGACGTCCATCACGGCTAGGAGTTTGTTCCCGCAAAGAGTTTTTTTTAAATTTCGAACAGCATATTTTTAGGAATTTTCGAAAGCTTTCGCAGAAACGCCGTATATATATATATATATATATATATATATATATATATATATATATACTACCGTAGAATAGCGCGCATCCTCCCATTCCACACTAAGCGCCCATTCCTCAATTCGTAAGATCTGAGAAAATATGAACAGTACATTGATATCTAAAATTGATGACCGGACAAGCGCCCATCTTCCAATTTTTCGCGATTATCTCTAAAGTTTGAGTGGGCGCTTGCCCGGTGTTTTACGGTATGTGAATCGGGCATTTTTTGTAAGTGTAACAATAAAAAAATACTGTGAGCGTTACACTTATGTGGTTTGTGCAGGTGAGTTATACGGCCAGGGGGACATAGTATAGGGAGATAGCCGCAACAATTAGTCGGTTAATTAAGTAAAATTTGTTAATTAACTTTTTAATTATTACAAATAGACATATGGTTCCAATTAGAAGCTTGCTGAGTGTTATTGAAAACTTCAAAATCAGTAATTTTCCGAAAGACTTTGAGCGCGTGAACTTTGAGCCCGTGAGAAGCGCAGTAGTGCGCTAATGTTACCACTCCTGCAGGAGGAGTAAGGCTACCGGTGTGATAAGGCGCCCGCGCAATCTTTCCGTCTCTTATCATAGCCCCAGCTTTGTAACTTTTGCACGAGTGGTACATTTAGCGCACTAATGCTCCTCCCACGCGCTCGAAGTATTTCTACAAGGGATCGATTTAGTGGTTTTGGATGACGCTCAGCAATTTTCTAAATGGAACTATATATGTCTATTTTCACCATTTAAATGGTTGATTAACAACTTTTGCTTCATTTTCCGACTGATCGTTATGATTAGCCCCAGATACTATGTCCGTCTGGCCGTAAACCTCTCCTGCACAAACCGCATAAGTGTAGCGTTCACGACTTTTTTTAGTGTCACTCGTAGAAAAAACATCCTATATATATATATATATATATATATATATATATATATATATATATATATATATATATATATATATAAATCTGAATTACTACGAAGGGCGCACAGACGAAGCAGTTGAAGGATGGAAAAAAAGTTTATATGATAATATGAGCGAGTAGGAAGAAAGTAAAGCACGACGTAGATAAACAAGTAGAACACTAAAAGTATATGAAAAAAACTTATATACACTAAAATTTGAAATAAAAATGAAATTAAACTCACGAAACGCAAGGTAAAAAGAGTAAAAGAAGTTTACACGGAATCAATTAGTGTAAAATATAAATGAAAAAAGAAAAAAGGGGCCTATCGGGCTGGCATTGACGTTTCGGCAGTGGCACTGCCTTCTTCGGAAGCATCTGTAAACCTTTTTTTCCAATATACATATATGTGTGTGAGTGTGTGTGCGTGCGTGTGTTTGTGCGTGCGTATATATGTGTGTGTGTATGTAGTCAAAAATATTGCTTTCGCTTTGAGGAAAAAAAAACGGAGTAAACATGGCGTGATCACTTGATCATCATCGCAAACGACAGTGACCGTTCTTGGTGCGTTCACGGCGTTGTATCGAAGTGGTACAACTCCTACCTTCGAAAAGGCTTCGCGTAGCGTCTTGCGTGCACGCGCAGAAAAAGCACGACGGAAGGCAGCTAGCACGTGCTGTAGGCCGGACACTCGAGGAAGACGCTCGGCCGTTCTCATCCCGCCAGTTACTATAACAGGAGCCTGAGACGGAGCACCAGCTTGAGAGCACGTACGTACACACGATTAGCTCGGAACCCGGTAATCTTCGACGCGGCCATTGCCATCAATCATTGTGAAGGAGTGCGTTAGAGTAAAAGAAAAGAACCCCACCGTTGCTCGGTAACGAAGCAGAAAGGGCCAGTTTGAGACTGGGTCCACGAGATGTGTAGTCTGTCCATTGTCATTGTCCAAACAGTCCACGTGTGTGTCCTCCATTTCGATGGAATTTAAGTCAGGGACAGGGTAAAAAATGGTAATGCTTTCGGGGAGGGGGAGAGATTTAAGGTAGCCTCAAATACCCCCAATAAATGTTTGACTGCTGGGATAAAGTCAGACCAAAACAATGGAAGGGGTGTGAATTGACATAGTACCGAAAAAGGTCGTGGCGGTGAGTGGTGTTCCAGTCCTAGTGTCCCCCTGGAGCGGGCAAAAGCCTTCCGATTGCACTTTTTTTCCTTCTGTCCTCCGCGAACGATCGTAACAGACAGATTCTGGCGTAGGTTTTTGTGGTCATTTCGTTCACCTTCTAGTGCTGTAGCCTGGAAGGTTGGTTTCTTTGTTACCATTAGAGATGAAGATATGTAGTAGTGTGAAGAGCTTCTCCACTATTTCAACAGCTGTAGGTAGCATTGTACGGCGTATGCTCGTAAAAAAAAAAAATTGGGCAGGAGCGGAATGTTGGTTGACTGGGATTTTTGTAGGGCAGTTACGCAAATCGGATCCTCAACGATTGATGGGCTATTTGCATCGTGCCGGTGATGGCATGAACCTAAAAGATATAATTGAAATGTGGCGCCTCCTTGAAGTGACTTCCTTTAGAGGTTGTCGCACGCCCAACCCAAATAAAACGACAAAATAGAAATGTGAGTTTTTTTATGTTGCACAACATCTATGAGGTATTACGCATTAATTAGAATTTGGTTAAATGTTTTAGTTGAGCTAGCTGGTACATATTGATGAAGGGTAAGCTTGAACCTGCAGAAACGAATGAAGAAAGGGCTGAAAAGGACAAAATAGCTGACTTACAAATTTGCCTTGGTATACTTCGTTCGTTTCTGTAAGTTGAAGCTGACCATTCACCAATGAGTTCCACTCACTAAAGAAAAAAATATTTCTTAACCGGTGGAACCTTAACGCAACTTTTCGGAGAATGTAATATAATTTTTTTATTATTATTAGGAGGACACTTATCGGCTTCATTCTCAACATATTTAGCTGACATTCTTTGCAAGAGCCTAATGTGTTGTTTAAAACGCGAATCCCGCCGAGTTTTCTACAAGATGAATTAATACAAATGTACGGTCTGACTTGTCTCACTTTACACGTTCGCGTGCAACCGCACTTTAAAAAAAGTAATGTGGCCATCATGGTTGAGAAAACAGTCCGCAGGAAAATCAGTCTGACAGCAGAGGCTGCTCTTGCTTGGTAAGGCTTCAAGAGAAATAACTGACACACTTGCAGACAAATGGCGATTCCCAGCTCAGCCAAGTTCAATTTTCGCACCACCTTTCTCGCGCAGAAAGCACTTTTTTAAAAGAGAGGTGTTCGTGCCATCTTCTCCTAGAACGATACACGCTCTCCCAACTAAAGACGGAGTCTCAAAATGGGCTGTGGTGTGGTGGCCTCAGGTTTGATCCCAGCGTGCGGTAACGGCTGCCGACAGCAGCAGCCTCAAGCGCATCCATTTGCGAGAGAAAAAAATAATCTGCCGTAATCCATTCACCGAGTGCAGCAGCCCGTACGCGTAAGAAGATGGAAAGTCGCGCTGATCGTTTCCGACTCTCCCCGCGAAGCTTTCCCCAAAGGGCCTGCCGCTTGCTTGTCAACGCAAGGGCCTGGCCGGCGTGAGAGCCGGTACGAGGCGGCTTGAGTTGCTGGTCGACTGAGGTAATTGCGGCCTCTGCTGTGCGAGTGCGTCTGTGTGTTCACTCGAGGTGCGTACACGCGGCTGTGGACGCCTAATGGTTCCCCTGGAACGGGGAAACGGACGGCGGCAGCTGGCGCGCATGGGCCACCAGAGCTCTCGGATCTGGCCGGGATAACCGACGTCCTGCTTAGTTCGCGCGTTTCGTACGATTTCTTTTCTGCGTTCTTCCAACGTACTCACACTGAGTTTGGCCATAAGTCGCATATGTATTTTTTTTTTATGCTCCTTACTTCTGCGTTCTTGTTGTCTGGGGAGTAAGTGCGAGTTAGCCGTCTTCAGATCTTCCTTTCCTCGCTTCGCTTGCTTGCTTGCGGGGTAGAGAGGGTGCGTAGGTGGATTGGCGTACTCCGTTCACCTTCTAAGCTGACAGTGCGGTAGAAGCTACGTGCCTCTCGGACAAGTCATAGGTCTGTCTTTCGCCACGTTATCACGCTCCTGCCCATACCCGCACGCAGAGAGCGAGGTCAGGTGATTAAAGGGAAGGCATTTGATTGGTCCGATAAGCTTGTAGCTGCCCCAACACTGTCAGCTAGATATGAAAGAAGGTATAGGGGTCTAACTCATCTGGGAATAATTTTGATGAGTATGTCGTTTGTTTTCGAGGGGACTGAGGGGAAAAGTTTCAGGGAGTCTTTGCACCTCTGTTGATGGGACGTGTGCGCAATTCCTGGTCTGTGTTTCAATGGGATGTGCGTAGATATTCCAAATTAAATGGCACTTAACAACCTTTCTTTGAAGCTGACGAAATACTCGGCTTATGCCAAGGATGTAAAGCTAGCGGAAAACCTGAAATTGTCACTTTACTAGCACGTTGTTTTGAAGCGCATTCACATCAGGGATTGCGCCTACCGCGTGTGGCTGACGGCTCAAAAGAGGTGGTGGGTAGAATAATAGACCGGCCTCATCGGCCCGTTTCGCCACGCCGCCGCTGTCGCCATGCGTCGTGGGAACTGTGGTCTTTCTACACGCTTGACAACCCCGCTGCATGTCTCCAGGAGTAGTTTACGGGTGGCACGAGTTGTCTCGTGCTCTGTCTTCTGCCTTCTGTGGACGACCATTCCGGGGGCGTCACGCATACGTGAAACGCTTTGTGAGATCGTTCTATTCATTCGGGGCCTTCATGCGGCGCGTGGCTATCAACTTGTTTGGGTTCCTACTCTTTAGCGAGTATTAAGGGTCTTTCCAAAGCTCCTTAATCCTCGTGCGGTTTGATGGTTGGATGATGTTATTAAATAATGACCTAATTCCCTTATAAGAAAAACAAAGAAACTATGTTCACTCAAGTGTGGAGTGCATTTCTCTTGGCATTTTGTTCTTTTTTTTTTACGAGACGAGCGAGAATAGAAAACGTACGTTGGTAAACACATGATAATTTTAATTGTTAAACCACCGAGGCGTCCCAGCACTGTTGGTGGAGAGTACTAGGGTGTTCTGTTCAAATTAGGGTCAACGAGCAAAAAAAAATTGTCGCTTTCTAAATCGCCGCTAGGTCGTGAGATAAAAATAGTCCAACCACTCGTTATAATGGGAATTGTTGATTACTTGAGGCACAAGAATTTACTCAAATCGGAAACGAAGCTGAAGCTGAAACCCCAAACGAAAACCTGTTCGCGAACCGTAACCGGAACCAAACCAAAAGTACTAGGTAGTTTCAGCAGATCGGTATTGTGTCTCAATAACGATGCCCAATACCTGTTTTCATGAAGGGAGCTTTGTGCACAATATTTTGTGGGCAGTATCGGGTATAGTTATCGGAGTGGGAACACAATCTGGTAGAACTTTCTTTGGATATTCAATCGGGATCTGACACAGTTACAGAAGCCAGGGAGCATTAATCGGTAGAAGCCATATTATAGAGATTGCGACAGCATAAACGTTTTGAGAGCTTACATAAAGGAGCAATAGCTCTTTTGTGGATCTTTCAACGACAAAGTATAGTTTGTTCAGTCGCATACCGTGGGCATACGTTATCCATATTTCCTAAAGAAGGAAATCTCCTGAACGTGCGATTAATCGGAAATCCAGCTTTGAGTGACAGGCTGCATTTTGAAAAGTTCATAATTGTTTCCGTCAACTGAAATGTTTACCCAGAATTGTTCTGCATTGCCTGTCTATTTTCGAGCAAGTGTGGTAACTATAATTTTTGATTTTTTGAGTGACGTTCTAACAAGGTAGAATTGAATATCTCGAGAACGCGATGAAGAATAAATATGAAAAATAAATAACTTTAAAAATTGTGTTGTCTATCAAGTATAGAAAAATTAAATTTTGTGCTTGAACGTTGTATTGATTGGTAGTGGAAAGCCTTGTTTTACCATTTCAGACATAACGCGCGTTTGAGGTTTCTGTTTTACAAAACATAATTGGCTTTGGTATTAATTGTTTCGTAAAAATACGGGACAGTTTGATTTTTGTTTTGTAAACTGGGACTATTTCTGCACTGAAGCTACTTTCTAACGAAAATTTATGGCATTTAAGAAGAACCGAAGTTATCTGTTTACTGAAGATTGCTAAAACGGTAACCGAAATTATGGAACCCGAAACCACGAAAGATCGTGACGAAACCGATTTCAAATTGGTTCTGGCACCCGTTACTGAAACCAAACCCTTACACGTTTTGGACCGACTCCTTGCTAGGAATTATGTCTCTCTGAAATTAGTTTTTTGACGCTCTTTTTATTCTCTTCAAACTTACCGACGCTGTCAACATTCTACTGTCGTCATAAATGTCATCGTGTTTAGAGCCTGAACTTAGATACTAACACAGGGCAAAAAGCGGCGTGCAATGCTCCGTCTATCTTTGACATGTTGTTTCGGGTTATCTAGAAGATGGAACTCCCAGGTAAAAGTAAGATATCGATTTTAAAAGAGTTTTTACACGTGTAAAGCGTAGTAAAAAAAAAAGTGTTGGGAAACGACAAACATATGACATATTTTCTGGATGTTAATTAATAAGCAAGTGGGTATAGTAAAATACACTAACTTACACACAGATTTCAGCTGATTTAAAATATATCTTTAAAGCAATTTTTATATGCTCTTTTGTTTGATACTACAGCGACAGACGACGCCATTAGTTTTACCAGGGAATCATACCGGCTGCGACGAAGAGGTGGCTAATATCATTTTGTGTAGAGAGAACCAAGATGAGCAGTAAGTTACGTAACACAGGTAGACTGAGGTTAAATATAAAGCATCCGAAACTGTAAAACACAAAGCGATCAGAAATCCGCAACATTTTTTATACATTTTAATATTTTAGGAAGGAAGGAACTTGACACACAGTTACTTAATCTTGGGAATCCTTACAGGCGAAGCGCTTTTTGTCTAGTTACAGTACGTTTTTCCATTGTCAGGGTAGGGATCACAATGTCAGAGTAGTCATTTTGATTTGTAATACTGCCTGCAGTGCATTTTAGTGAAAGTTGGAAGTGCAAGCACCAAAGCAATCTCTTAATGTATTTTGCAAACCAACTGCATATTTATTGTTGAAAATATTGTTTTCAATCCTGAAAACTTTTTGCTTTAACTCCGGAAATTTAAGAGAAAAAACAAAGAAATAAGAAAGGCACTTTTGAGTGTGTTTATTAACATAATTAAATTTGTATGGTTTATCGACTTCGCTGCACAAGCAATTGCGAGATGAAATGGTGACAGTTTTATTTGGGAATTTCGGTACTTGAAGCCCGTGGTTAAGTTACGCCAAGTGCTAAACTGTCTAAAACCTCCACTTACATAATTTTGTTAAGATGTTCTTTAAACATTCCTTTCAATCTAGAACAATTAATACTGTTTAGTTTCATTAAATGAACGATCACTTCAATGTTCAGAGCATTGGCTCCCAGTTTTGAACGACCGCAGCACTGCTTTAAATACTCGGTGCTTTTATACATAAGAACACAAATACGAACGAAGTAGGTATTGACGCGGAGATGACAGCGGCGAGTAGCCCCGGTCTGAAAATTATGAAATTATGAACAGCAAGACCCTAAAAGCTATGCCATTAGTTCCCTTGCACAAGGACGATCATTAAAAGGGATTTCTTTTTACAGAGTGTTATCAGGGTTTCTCTCTCGCAAAGCCAGTGCAACAGGCCCCTTCATTCTCGGCGGTAGCTTTCCCCGCACAAAGACTCTGTTCAAGGTGGAGCCCGCTTTACAAAGCGTGTCACGGCTTCTTGAAACCAACCTATTCGTCGTCCCGGCAGAGGCCATGCAAATATTTAGTTTTCGGCTTCAATCTCGGAAGTATAAGCCGATTAGGAATAGGGAGGGAGCAGGGTTCTTATAATAACAGTAGTGGCATGGGCGGTGTTGAACCGAATCACCTGTTTTGTTAAAATAAAAAGTCAGACCATTGAAAAAAAAAAGATAAATTTTAATGTGCAAAATTGTTTAAATTTTCGTTATTTAGCCGTTACGCAACATAAATATTATCATAGTTAGGCCCTTTTATTCACAGATTGTCACAAAATGCGCCTATAAGCTAACGCTAAAACTACGCCGCACAGTGGTGACCGTTGCAAAAGGGAGTGGGAAAGTGAAGCCTAAGGTCATCCGACGTCACATGAGTGGGACCTAGGACGCGCCGCGACCCGCCCCGCTTTTATACATCTCTGGGATGCTAATGTGCTGCTGCTACAAATCATCGCCTTCTTTTTTTATCTCTTAACGCTCTTACCGAATATGATGATTGTTTTCTTGGTTTGTTCGCCGGTTTGTGCAATTTTTTTTGTGGCGCTGCTTCGGCTGGATTGCGCTGTTACACGAAGCAGTACTTCTTCGCAGTGGTCGGTACCCCAAACCTATTTTCGCGTAGTTGCCGCTTCCTTCCACTTTCGCTTTTTGCATGCCGACATCGAAATGTGAAAGCGGTGTTCTCTGCTGAATTATGTTTTTGGAGGACACATATGAAGACAAAGTGTGGCTAACGCGGAAAGTCGGGTTTGCATCCGGTGAAAAGCTCGTCTGAAAGTCAAAGTTCTTTCCGCCATTTTTTCACATAAGAGGTTGACATTTCAGCGCGCTCGAGATGCTTACGTAAATAGTAGACTGAACTATTGTTTGTGACACGCTAAGAACCGAATAGATATTCCACCTTCAGCACGCGCTCGGTGCCTTCAGCCGTGCTTTGACTACGCGTGCCACGAAGTGTTGCAAGGGTCAGAAGGTTTGCGGTGGAGGCGGATTAATCACTGGGTTCTTAATCTGTTCTCGAGGACAGGCAAAAATTACGATTTAACCGTTCAAATTAATATTGGGGCTAATTGTTGGCAGCACGGGGGACGATAGAAACAACGGCGAGCCTGCAGCTAAACGACAAAGTACACGCTCGCTGTGTATGTTTCCACTTGAAAAATATATTTTTTAAAGTTTTGTTTTATCAGTGATTTGATTAGGTTTCACGAATCGACTGTGCTATTCTGAAATATTTATTTGATCTTAAATAAGTGTCCCGCCAAGGAACTTGGGAGCGGAGCGTCTGTCGTTTTTACTACAGTGGCCTGTCACTTATAAATGTGACTTTCATGGAGCCACATTTTCTACTTTATTAACTTTTAGCTCGCACGTGTTTTTTTATAGTCGCTGCTATTTTTTGTTTGTACGGCGAATCTTCTACTTCTTTTGGTATACACAATTCGTCATATGAGAACTCAAGGGAAAAAAAGGTGTGTAAAATATTTCATTGTAATAATTTGCACGTATGAAACCAGCTACATCGCTTTCCTATCGGAGCAAGCGACTCCGTGTCATCCCCTGTTTACCTGCAGGAGCCGTTTTTCGAGCTTCGCTAGGGACTCGATCGCGCACGTTGTTACCTCGAGGGCCATCAGGACCTGTGCCACTCCAGAATCCATCGAGTCGTACAATTGGAAGTCGAACTCGACGCATAGAGTGGCAGCATTTCGCTTCATCATAAGTCAAAGCACAGTCGAAAGCTCAAATATATTAAAAAAGAAGACTCAAGGCAGATTTAATAAAAGCGCAAGTCACTGGGTATTTTCTTCACCTGACTGGTTTAGCAGTCGGTAGAACTTTTATTGCTGTTTGATTGGTTCCATCGGGTCATAGCGTTAGCTGCGCTCCTACCTAAGGTGAAACGAAGTGTGGAAGTCTCCGTCTCCGTATACTTGCGCAAGCGATGGCTCAGTGAAAGATGGGGATGTCCTTGCATGTCGCAACGGGGCTTTGGGCACGTCCTGCCAATAGAAATTTTTAGTATTGCTTATAGACCTTTCCAGAAAAGAGCGTGTGGCCGGTGCCTTTTTGAGTGTTCATGCGTATGCCGCGTGCTTTGCTCGCCTTCCGAAGCGACGAACACGCATGTGCTGGGCTGTGAAGATCTCACGCTGGACTGTGATTTTGTAAACATTGGAAAGGTCTGTAGGAGCAAACGCAAGCACTGACGAAAATAAACCCTGGAGAAAGCAAGAAGAGGGACAAAGCACAAACACAAATCTCCAAACACTGTATCGAATTCCGGGTCCGTGCATCGAACCCGGGTTCGATACCCGGACTAGGCGGATTTTTTCGGTCGCGCATCAGTCACCTAGTTGTGTTTGGAGATTTGTGTTTGTCATTTGTCCCTCTATTTCCCCTTGTCCAGGGATTATTTTCGTCGTTCTTGTCCAGCTCGCTTGCACCTTTGCATCTAATTGCATTATAAGCAATCACTGAGTTCGTGTTAGCGTTGTGTGTTCCACACTGCGCGTGCTCCATAAGTAACCTAACGCCGCGAGCTTAACGTTCGTACGCGCGCTTTCGATGTTTGCGTGCGTGGGAGCAGAGGTCTTCGGCAGTATCGTCTCGTTTCTCTGATCGCGCGTGGGACAGCGCGAGACTCAGATTTGTTTGACCGAGTACCGGCAACACCTTCTAGGAACTAAAGCCTGCGCGTTTCGTTTTCTTACGTCGGCACGTCACTGCTCCTAAGCGGAGCGAGGAGAGCCAGCAGAAGAGGGTTTTCACCTTTTTATTTATCTTTTTTAATGCTTCGTCATCTCCGTTACGGCAAGCGGCTCTCAAGCGAAAAAAAAAGAAAAAAAGAAGAGAAGTTCCACACATTAGATGCGCAATCGTGCTACGTAGAAAGCCGTCCGTTAAAAATACGGAGACAAGGCACCTGCTTATTAACTGCGTTTGTCGGCGACCAGAATCTCTAGTATGTTCGTGTGTGCGAATGTGAAGATTGATGCTTTATATATGATGTGTGCCGTGGTGTCAGGAATATTATGCCGGAGAAATGAAGCCTGACATATTCTGCTTCCCAACCGACGACCAAGGATTAAAGCAATTCCGGAGGAAGTGATTCAAGTTGCGAGATCTAGAAAGGTATGTTGGTTTGGTAGATTTTTGTTTTATCCTTGCACTCTTTTACTTCCGAATTGTAAATGGGCCCAGAAGGACGATAGTATAGTAAACAACTCCGATATCTTTTTATTATTTCCAAGGAGGCATAGTAGTTATTTTTTTGAGCGAGTTCACACTTCCAAAGTGTTTTAAAATATTTTGTTGGTTTTAGTATGCGCGTCACCCGCGCAGAGTATTTTGCTTTGTGTCCTAGCTTTTGCATTTGACATCATCGACTATAATTTACCAGCGCTGTCGTCCAAGACTCATATTCTGATCTGTGACTGTGAAAACATTCAAGTGCAAATACCGCAGAGAACATTTGGTTTTGAAGAAGACACTTCCTCACATTGCATGCAGTCGTTCGCAATCTGACAGATGCTTTAAATTGAGGTGGAGTGCACCTTTAACAGAACTGCTCGTCACTGTGGAAATGCATACTAAAGTTGTGTTGAACAAGCTTATGTCGTCCCAGCACATCGCTCAGTTCTTGCAGTTAGGTGGTCAACGAAAAGCTGTCAGAGACCTGACACTAGCTACGTTGCCAGAATTCAAAAAGTTGGACAATAGTTCAAGGGAGTCGACAAACATCCTTCTCAACGATGTCTCCAAATAGAAAAACGATTCCTTAGGCAGGATGCAAGGTCTGTTCCAGCCGAAAAAGCAACTGTACGGTTTCCCAAACGGTTGGCATTGTTTTCAAAAATAAATTGTGAAGGAACAACGTTATTTCTGTAGATCGGCATACCAAAAACCCGAAACGGGGGCAAAAAGAAAGTTGTCTCATGAAACAAACTATACATTTTGTCACACTCATTTATTACATGATGGCCTTCTGACAAGTAGTCAATCAGTGACATTTTGCGTCGCCTTTGCTTGTTTGACTCTACTAAGATTAACGTTTTTAAATAAAACCAAATGACTCCTTAACTTAGCTAGCCTCATTTATTTTCGTACATTTTATATACAAATAATGGCCGTCCAACCTGTGGTGGGACGTCTGGAGCGTGTTGTTACTTTTATATTATCTTTCAGGAAACCAACTGGAATGCGTTAGGCATCAAATACTATTTCACATATTTTCTAGTTGTGGAACAAGCATAGACGTCAAAAATGTGTTTCAAATTAAAATAACCTAATATCCTTTACAGATGAGGTAAAGTTAAATAATTGTGGAAAGTTTGTAGTCGCTAATATTTATCATGAATATTTTCAGTCGTCGTAACTTAATAAGGGAATGGCAGAAGTTAGAGTTGTTGTATGATCTAAGCTGAAAAGACTCAAATTCGATTAATTAAGACGTTGTCACGCACGGGTAAGTGACATTCGTACAACATTTCCAGTCAAAGCTGCTACAGGCCGCCCCGTCAGCCGCGTCGGCACACCGAAGCCCAGCGCCCAGCCGACTGTCACTTTTCCGCTCGCTGGCCTAGATAGAGTGACGTCACGGAGCGGGCGCGCAGGCTTTGGTCTCTAGGATGTGTTGGTACCGGCTTTAGATGGTTTGGAGCAGTTTGCACGGGCACATCTAGATGGCTGCTGCAACTGCTCGCGTATGCCTTTGCGTTCCGCTGTAGAAAAAACCGCTGGTCTGACGCGCTCCGTAGCGTTCCGCTTAGAGCTCGTGTGCATCGTACGCAGTGCTAACGCAAGGGTCTTTACGCTGTTTTAGAACTCTCTGATGGCGTCCCACGTGGCGATTGACTGCGTTTTTTGTTTTGTTTTGCTTTTTGTTACGTGTTTAATATACTTTTTTATTTTCAACGATGGTGATATTTATATTCATCAGAATAGGAACGAGGGTCGTATTCTGCGGAATAGTGCCCTCGTGCGTATTCAGAAGAATACGGACGAAGGTCACATTCCGCAGAACGTCATCCTCGTCCGTTTTCAGCATAATACGGACGAAAGCACTTTATCTTTTTTTCGTATTAAGTAAAATTAACTATGATGACATGAGACAAAACCACAACAAAAGAATAGCTTCGATCCAGAGTGCAAGTTTCACGTACGGACATGGACTCTATAGTCGGTGTCACGTTAATCAAGTAATAGAAGTTCTGCCTCTAACGTGAGCTTTGTGACGCTGATGACACTTCGGCGCACGCGCAGTGAAAGCCCCGCCGAAGGCAACGAGCGCGTGTTGGAGACGAAGCAGCTTTTCCTGCATTCTTAACCCGTCACACCAGCTATTGGCGACGTGCGTGTTTGAAAGCGTCACTGTGGTCGGCCTTCCATGTTTGGCCGAATGCTGACTATGACGTCAGCAAAGGTTTCCTCATCGACAGAAATAAGAGGAATGTAAGAAATTTAATTTTGACGGTGCTGGCAGTGTTGTTTTGAGAGCGCAATGATTTCAAGCTTCCACCATGCTCATTGCAAACACCATCAAACTTGCTGTCCGAATGGTAATGACGTCACGAGAAGGAACCATAAGAGGGCGCCACCAAAACATCTCGCCGCTCATAGGTTGTTCTTTAACGATGTGTTTATTGGTAAATAGCATCATGCGCAGCTATTTTTTCTATGCTACTGATCGTATGCTGGTAGAAAGCTTTTACCTCTGTCGACTGCCGTTATGCACCATCGTGGTGATTTTATTGCCAAACAATAAGTTCCCCAAAAATATTATTAAAAAAAAGATGACGTAACTGAACGCGAGAAGACACGAAAAATCTACGACCAGTCATTGCGTCATACTATACTTCGTTTCACCTTATGTTGTACCGCAGCGAAGGCTGAAGCGCGAGCTCATAGCGTTGGCAGCCGCTCTTAAGTCACGAGAGCTTGTGCCGCCGAGATGTGCCCCAGAGCAAGGAGCTCGCGCTTGTAGCCTTTCCTGCGGTACATCATAAGGTGAAACAGAGTATAGAATCTTTCGGCTGCCAAGCGCGTGTCGCTCGTGTGGACAGCGCGTGCAATGGCAAGCTTGCCAGGTATATTCCCTAGCACTGACACCAGTCGTGACGTCTTTTTAAGCGATAGCTTGAAAGCCGTGGTGACATTGCTTATGCATTATACAAAATACAGCCTGCATACAGATTCGAACGTAAGTTAACGGCATTCGAACCGGGAATATTCGGGTGCCTCGTGTTTGTAGACTGTCTTTTCGCACGACGTATGAACAGTGTGACCCCGGCTTCATCCACAGCACGGGCTACTGAACGCGTATGAGGTGAGCGTAGGATGACAACTCTCCAAATACGCGTATTCGTCACCTGGGAAAGCGAGGAATGCATACTCCAAATACAATGACATCTAGAGGGGCAGTTGCCAAAAGCACTTTTGCCGACAGACGTATAATCAATATTAAAACACGTGCTGGCTTCTGATCCATGATGCACGAGAAAGTTCCACAATGTTCACTGAACTGGGACGTCACAAAAACGTCCCAGTTCACTTTTGTTATTATTTAAGTGAGGAATACGACATTCATTAATCGTTTACCCTAATTGCTCTATGTAAAACAAATATTAATTATGTAAAAATAAATAAAGGAAACGTCTACGACATTTTCGAAGAAAAGAAAGCAGAGTTGCGTTCTAAACCTTCTCACTCAAAAACACGGTGTTTATATATAAAAAACAAACATTGTGTTTTTTGTATATCTTTTTTTGTTGCGTCGCCACTGAATATAATGAAGTAGTAATTGCCTCGATGTACCTATGTGAACTGACGCAGGCAAAATTACCCGAGGCGTTGGTTTTCTTCTGGAAGAAAGAATGGGACGCTAAAGGGAACAACTTCTTGGAGTTGGGTTGCTCGAAATTCCTGGAATTCCGGTGGTCGGGGAGCTTTTCTTTTTACCTTCGCGCGGAAAGGTATTTCGCGTTTAGACGGACGACAAAGCCTGGGAATGTCTGTTGTAATATCAAGCTGTACTGCAGATTTATTGCGCCTTTTTTATTAAATGGTCGGTATTATTAAGGTGTCCTTCTGTATTATCAACGAACGACCATAGTGATAAAAGAAAATATAGATAGCATACAGTCGCCGTCTCTAAATAAAGCATGCGTGCTTGCCACTTGTATTTGGTTGTTTAAGTACATTTTCTTGGAATTATTTCGCACAGCCACAGGTGCGCGAAAACTGAAACTCCTACGTATTATCCATATCGCCAGAGGCTAGCGCAGGATGGAGCTACCTGCGCCCCCAACAACATTAAGAAAACGAATTTATCATTCTACCGAAACAGTTTGGTGAAACCTTAAACATAAATGTTTTACCGCCTTTTTATTGCACGTTATGTTTTATGTTGATGCGCGTTTTGCCCTATAGTCACTGAAAGGATGAGAACGGCAGGGCGTCCTTCTCGTTCGCCTGGCCCCCAGCCCGCGCTCGTTGTAGTCATAGCCTCCTCTATGCTCACAAAGCCTGGCAGTTTTACGACGCAGCCATAGAGTGCCCGGTCGTAGATTTGGAGCGCGAGGATCTGGTAGCACAGAGCATCAAAGAGCCATTTATTGGGGAACCCGGACGTCAGCGCACAGCTTTTGCAGCGGCGAGGACCCGAAACACACTTGTTTGTTTGGAAGAAGTGTGTTTCGGCGTCTCGCCGCAGCGGGGCGCCAGTCACGTGGCTCTCCTCTCATCCGTTGTCTGCCGCTCCACCCTTTTTCATTTCGGCGGCCGCTTCTCGTGGCGATCTGCCAGGCTTTGTCAGTCAGTATATAGGAGGCTATGTTGCGATATATCGTGCCTCGGAAGCACGTGCACGCCCGAGGTTCGCGAGTCACGAGACGCCGCATCTTTATCCAAGGAATAAAACTTGCGCTAGAGGCGGGAAAACTGAAGGCCCCCCATGTCGTTTTCGTCCCGTCAGTTGACTCTAATGACGCATCAGATCGCTAATGAAGAATCTAATTCATGCCTGCCTTCATTCGACGCGCGCTTACGCTCAGCACAGTGAGGCTAACGAAACGCATTTCTCATTCCTGGTTTTGATAATAATACACCCCAAACTAATGGGTGCCTTATGTGAAACAATTCGTTTTATTGAATTGGAAATGCATCGCTGTTGTAGCCCAACAAATTGTAACAACCTACAGTTATTTGAGCCGGAATTTGTTTTTTCTTTTCCAGAAATTTAGGGTCTTGAAACACAGGAAATTTCAAGGTATACCGAAACGTGATACCTTTTTTTTTCGTTTTTTTTTGTGGTCAGTGTCTGGGAGTTTTGTCGCTTAAATTACTAAACAAGTACCGTAGTTATAAGTCACTGTCTTGTACGAGTGTCACCCGACTTCTTTGGAACCCGAATTCTCGTCCACATGACAGAATTACGCTTCGCTCCTGGTTGTTCGTTTAGGACGTGGCATCTTTAGGCATAAACCATAGCCAACCAAAGTGCCGGAGTTAGGCTTCGCAACGCGGTTGTTTGATTGTCATCTGGCATTTTTTTTTAGGCCTGGATTCCAGAGAAATTACAAGAATGAAGGTTCGCTGCTCGTTGTTCGATTCTCACGTGGCATCTTTTGGTTTAATGTCTCTCACTCGTATGATTTTGTGGCGAACCCGATAAAAACCAGACTTGGTACTCGGAGCAAAAACTATACGGAGCGCAAGTTCGTATGCTACTTTTGCAGGGGCTGTGGTGACGTCAGAATGCCGAGCTCTGATTGGTCCTGAATAAAGGATAGTGGGTAGACCTCAAGGTAGCTTGCTTTGAGGTCCACCCACTATCCTTCAGTCAGAGCCAATCAGAGCTCGGTGTTTTTCTGACGTCACCGCAACTCCTGCAAAAGTAGCAGACGATTTGCTCTCCGCATAGCATTGGCGGCGGAATGCGTAGCAAGTTAGGCTCCTTAGGACTGCCAAACATGGGCCAGCCTGATTTTGTTTTTGGCACGCAGCGTGGAAGACACACGCTCGGACTGGCCAGGTTCGTTTTTTGTTTTGTTTTGTTTTTCAAATTATGGCGGCTGATGCGAAGACGTCCCAGGCGCGGGTCAACTCCTCGCAGTTTCGGAGGAATCGAGACGATCTGCGAACAATCTGACGACAAGAACTGGACATCACGTTCCTTTCCTTTCCCGCTTGCTTTCTGTTACTACCTGGCCTGGTGGCGCCTGCGGCGGAGGCGACTATGTGGATGGGCAGCGGGCTCTCTGAACGACATCCGGTGATCAAGCAGAATGAACGGCGCTCTGATGGCGCACGATAACGTGAGCCCGTCCAGAGAGCCTCAGTTTCCCGACAGTTTTTGCTACGTTTTCCTTTCTCCAGCGTCTCCGCAGACGCCCGTTTGCTTGCCACCAAGTGTGGCAAGGATGGTGTCCGGGAGTGTTTTTGTCTGTCAACCTGCTTTATGCTCTCTTCGTCGTTTGTCTGCTTCTTCTTTCGAGGGTTATTTATGAGCGCCTCTACGCAACTGGAGCTGGTCTGGAGGTGTTTTGTTTGGTCGAAGGCAGAAACGTCAGTGGCTCACTTACAGCAGATAAATAGGCACAAGAACAAATAACGTAGAAAGAATCGTGAACATTATAAACCACGCCCTGCGTTTTTTAGAGCCGAAATTTTGATATTCGCTTATATGCCATAAAATTTGCCATACATCTAAATATACCTACTTGAATTTACAACCTTGATTACAGGTGAAAATAGTTTTGTTTTTGCGAAGCAATTGAGCGGCCCTATTGTCAGCACTGGACAGATGTTGTACTTTGGACCAAATTTGGCCAGTGCAGTTTGTTCGCGACGCGTTGCAAAAAGTTAGTTGGTGTGAAATGAGTGCTAAAAAAATTCACTCCAGCAGAACAAAAAAAAAGAAGCAACGCACAACATATTGTGTGTTTTTTTAGACTTTCTGCTGGACTTGCATATTTTACAAGATCCGTCGTCACCAGACAGGAAAGCGCGGAGAAAATTTGAATGTTGGTTTTGGCATACCTTCATTTACCGTTTTCCCAATAGCTATTCTGAGTTTATAGATAGTAGATAGTAAACCGGGAAGTCTAAAGCAAGAGGATTCCGAAAACGAACTTTAGATTCCACAGCTCGAAAAACCTCCGGAGCTCTCCTTTAGGCTGTCAAATACTGTATGAAATTATCCCCCAAGAGCATACTCCTTTTTTTTTTTCGGCGGAGAAGTTGCTAACAGTGCGCAGGACGTCGATCGCGCATAATTTAGACGAACGTCACACATGCGTGTGCTGAGGGGGAGTGTATAGGGGAACTGCTTGCTATTCAACTCGCCCGTCCTTTAACCCTTTCTTTTTTTTTTTTTTTCAGTAGCGTGGGTTGTCACGAACTTTCTAGAACGTGGACGAAGGGGGGCCGAAGCACCCGCCGAGAGAGAGACGACTTGCAGCCTGGTTGAGGGTGGACGATGACTGACCGGGCAGCGCGAGCTCCCCGGCGTTTATTATGCGCGGTGATCAATGTTGCCCGCCGAGGCTGGCGGCCATCGACGGGTGGACTGGAGGGGGCGCTACATACTTGTTACATCCCTCCCCCCAGTTTGTTTTCTACAAAAACAAAATACATAAATAAACACACACGGCCGACACCAACTCGGCGTCTGGTCGTGCCAAGTCCTGGCCGGTCGACGGCGATGGCTACCCCGGCGAGTAGCGGTCAGGTGGCCTTCGCTGCCGCGTACTCCGCCTGGTCGCTGGTGTCGACGGGCCGGGTGTGGCAACGCCGGGCGCTGCCTGTGCCGGTCGCGCTCCACCCAGTGGAGCCGCAGGGACCGGATTCGTGAGTGGCACCGGTCCAACTGGTGCCACAGGACTGGTGACTCTTGTCGCCTCCGAGGTGGGTGGTGGTCCACTGGCCAAGGCCGGTGCTGACGTTGGTCCCCCTGCTGGCTGCTCTCCCGAAGTGACGGCCGAGGGTACAAGCCCGGTCCCGAGGCGAGGCCTGACATGGTCGGCGTGCCGGTGCCAGGTGGTCCCGTCGGGCATGCGGACGAGCAGCGACGAGGCGCTCGCTGGCGATACCACATGTCCGGCAGACCAGGGTGGGCCAGGACGGAAGTTCCTGGCGTAGACCGACGCTCCCGGCTCCGGCAAAGGCCCGGGACGGCACCCTCGGTCAGCAGCCAGCTTCTGCTTCAGCTGCTTCAGGAGCGCAGTGGACCGGAGGTCTGGATGCAAGACGTCCAGGGGTGTCTTGACCATCCGGCCCAGCAGAAGCTCGCAGGGGGCACGGCCAGTGACGTCGTGGGGTGTGGTCCGGTACTGGAAGAGTACCCGGGCCACCTGCGTCCGGAAATCCCCGGGCTGGCTCTTCTTCAGCTTGTTCTTGATGGTCTGTACCACCCGCTCGGCTGCACCATTGGAAGCGGGGTGGTACGGCGGAACCAGCATCCGGCGGATCCCATTCCTCTGCAGCCACTCCAGGTACTCGGCGCTGGCGAAAGCGGGACCATTGTCGGACACGATAATGTCCGGCAATCCCTGCGCCGCGAAGACTTGCCGCAGCGCCGCAATGGTCGCGCTCGCCGACGGAGTGGTGACTGGCAGTGCCTCCACCCACTTCGAGAAGGCGTCCACTACCACCAGGAAGTAGTGGCCCTTGAAGGGTCCCGCATAGTCCACGTGCAAGCGGGACCAGGGCCTCTGTGGGAACGGCCAGGGGTGATCTCCACATGACGCGAGGCTCGCTGGTTCTCCTGGCAGACCTGGCAGCCTTGCACCTGGTGCAGCGATGTCCTGGTCCAGGCCAGGCCACCACACGTGCGACCGTGCCACCATCTTGGTCTTCTCCACGCCAGGATGCCCCGCGTGCAGCAACTCCAGGACCTTGGCCCGGAGACTTTGTGGAATCACCACCCTGGAACCCCACAGCAGGCAGCCCTGCTCCAAGCTCAGCTCGGTGGTCTTGTGGCTGTAGGCCTGGTGACGCAGCTCCTCCCCTCGGGATACCGCCTTGACCACCTGAGACAGGACCGGGTCCCGGCTGGTCGCCTGCGCCACCGCAGTCCTGGTGAGCACCCCCGGGTAGGCCCGCTCCAGCAGGAACACGTCAGCTGGCTCTGGAACGGCAGCAGGCACCTCCGGCAGGGGCAGGCGGCTCAGGGCGTCGGCAGGTCCCAGGTCCTTCCCAGGGCGGTAGACCAGCTTGTAGCGGTAGGCAGCCAGCGTCAAGGCCCAGCGTACCACACGAGGCGAGGCTTGCACTGGAACCGCCTTGTCAGGTCCCAGCAGCCCCAGCAGCGGCTTGTGGTCCGTGACCGCCTCGAATTGCCGGCCCCACAGGTACTGGTGGAAGCGCCCGACCCCGAACATGAGCGCCAGGCCTTCCTTGTCGAGCTGGCTGTAGCGTTGCTCCGCCGCATGAAGCCGACGAGAAGCAAACGCCACAGGGCGTTCCTGACCATCCTGACCCCGGTGCGACAGGACGGCTCCTACCCCGTACGGCGACGCATCCACGGTGAGGACTACAGGCTTGGCCGGATCGAAGTGCACCAACACAGGAGCCTTGACGACCAGCTCCTTGCTGCGCTGGAAGGCCAAGTCCTGCTCCTTCTTCCAGGCCCACTGCTGACCATCGCGAAGCAGACGATGCAGCGGCTCTAGATGCGTCGACAGGTTGGGCAGGAACCTCCTGTAGAAGTTGATGAGGCCGAGGTAGCTCTGAAGCTCCTTCTTGCTCTTGGGCTTCGGCGCCTTGAGCACGGCCTCAATCTTGCGGGGTGCCGGGGCCAGGCCAGCCTGGGAGATGATGTGTCCCAGGTACTCCACGCTGGGGGTCAGGAACACGCACTTGTCCAGCCTCAGCTTGAGACCGGCGTCCTGCAGTCGTGTCAGGACCTTGCGCAGGTTCTGCAGGTGGTCCCCGTCGTCGGTACCGGTCACCAGGATGTCGTCCAAGTACACCGCCACGTGCCTCATGCCCCTGAAGAGGTTGTCCATCTCCCTCTGGAAGATGGCTGGGGCTGAGGCCACGCCGAACGGTAGGCGCGTGTACTGGAAGAGTCCCATGGTCGTCGATATGGTGACATACTTCCGGGCGGCATCCTGGAGCACCAGCTGCTGGTAGGCATCTCGAAGGTCGAGCTTGGAGAACTTCTGTCCCCCGGACAGAGCCGACCAGAGATCTTCGATCCTAGGCAGCGGGTACTTCTCGACGGTAGCGACGGGGTTGATGGTGACCTTGAAGTCCCCGCAGATCCTGACGCGGCCGTCTCGCTTGAGGACTGGGACAATCGGTGCGGCCCACTCGGAGGTCTTGACGGGCACCAGGATACCCTCTCGCTGCAGCCGTTGCAGCTCCTGGGTGACCCCGTCCTTGAGGGCGAACGGCAGCGGACGCGGCTTGAAGAACCGAGGCCGGGCTCCCTCGGGTACGTGGATGCCGACCGTCGTGCCGGCGAAGGTGCCCACCCCCGGCTGGAACAGGGACTGGAAGTCGGTCAGGAGGCTCGGGACGTCTTTCACCACGTGCAGCGCAGCTTCCTGGTACTCCGGCAGCCGAACACCCAGCGAGTGAATCCAGTTCCGGCCCAGCAGCGTCGGCGACGACCCCTTGGTTAGATAAAGGGGAAGGATTGCCTCCCTGTCGCCAAGGCGAACGCTGACTTGGGCCCGACCCTGGACCTGGGAAAGCTGCCCGGTGTAGCTGCGCAGCATGACGTCCGACGCCTCGATGGACACGCCGGGGAAGGTCCGCTTGAACAGCTTCCCGGCCATGACCGACACGCTGGCCCCTGTGTCCAGCTCCATGGTGATGGGGTGCCCGCAGATTTCGACAGACACCAAGTAAGGTGGCACAGACGATGGAGGCTTATTCGTCTGCCACACGTCGAAAATCTGCGGGTCCTCGGCCACGACGTGGAGTCTCGTTGAGGAGGGACCCGGTCCTGGCGCCGCTCGTCCCCGCCGCGTTCTCTTGCGACGGCCACCCTGGCCGCGGGCTTGGCTGGAACCCGGGCTTGAACCAGGCTGCTGCTGCCGCTGCTCCTGCTGCTGGCCGCCGCTCGTCCTCCCCCTCGGCAGACACGTGCGAGGTGCCCAGTTCTCCCGCACGTGAAGCACTGTGCTTGGACGAACTGGCACTGTGAGGGGGAGTGGGCAGCACCGCAGCGGCTGCAGGCACCGCTCCGTGTCGCCATCTTGTTCACCGCCGCTTCCGCCGACGGTGAGCCGGCCGCACCCGCAATCTCGCTGGCGTCCTTTGCTGCTGCCTCCATCGCCTGCGCTGCTTTCACCGCGTCGTCCAGCGAGGGGTCGGGAAGCTCCAGGAGTCGCGTCTGCATGGCGTGGTTGTTGATGCCGCAGACGAACCGGTCCCGGAGTAGCGAGTCCAACTGGTCGCCGAAGGCGCAGGTGCTCGCTAACCCTCGTAGCGCAGCGACGAACTGCCCGAGGGTCTCCCCGTCCCGGCGGCTCCGGTTGTTGAAGCGGAACCGCTCCATCAGCGTGGACGGCGCCGGGCTGAAGTGCGAGCGCAGCGTGGCGAGCAGCTCACCCAGCGTTTTCACGTGCGGCGTGGCCGGCTTGAGGAGGTCGAGCAGGAGACTGAAGACGCGGGTCCCGCAGCTGGCCAAGAAGATGTCCCGTTGTTTCGCCTCGGGCGTGTCGTTCGCCCGGAAGAACACGTGGACTTGTTCTTCGTAGACTGGCCAGGCGGACCCATCTCCCTCGAACGGCTCGAGCCTCCCGTAGAGCGGCATGGCGACAGGAGCGGGTGGCGGTGTTGCGACTCTCTCGGCGGCGTGGGCCGAACCGTGCACGTTGTTGGCCTCCAGTGCCACGGTTCCTCGTCGCCAGTGTCACGAACTTTCTGGAACGTGGACGAAGGGGGCCGAAGCACCCGCCGAGAGAGAGACGACTTGCAGCCTGGTTGAGGGTGGACGATGACTGACCGGGGCAGCGCGAGCTCCCCGGCGTTTATTATGCGCGGT
>JAZHYW010017957.1:0-10475 GCA_037355805.1 Ixodes ricinus
GGTCGTTATATTTGGGACAACTTTTTACCACCTCAAAGGGAGTCACTTATGACTACCTTTTTTCTTAGAGTGTGGGCGCTTCCTGCGGAGAGGGAATACTTGTAAATTGACAATACTGGGAATTCTCCTTATTGTGCTGTTTTTATGAATACCTGTTGCTTATTTACTGTCCGATATTGCCAGCGGAAGCGGCTCACAGCCACTATAAGGACACTAAACAAAGGAAAAACAACTTTTCTTTCTATCAAGTAAGGACAGGCATAACTTAGAATAAATTACTGCCGAAAAAAAAACGGTTTTCACAACAATTATGTTTTAAAACGCAGTTTTCGATTTGCATTTGCGGGCGAAACCGAAATTGTACCCATATGGGATGATGATGATAGCGTCTGTACCCAACTACACTTCGTTTCACTTTAAGTGTGAGCGTAGTAGAAGCTACAAGAGCGAGCTCCGGGCTTTCAGCGCCCTTGTCAAGCACCTGCGCTCGTGCTGCGCAAGCACTGTTCAGGTCCACAGGCTCGTGCTTGTAGCATCGGCTGCGCCTGGGCTTAAGGTAAAAGGAAGTATAGTGTGCGCGCTGAGTTCGCTGGACTTCAGAGCGAACACTATACTCCACTCACCCTTAAACTGAGACTGCAGCCAATGACAGAAGCACAAGAGCTCGAGGTCGCTGCTTTGATAGCGTTATTCCGCAGAACGAGCGCTCGCGCCAGAAATGCATGTCTCAAAGCCAGTAGCCCGGGCTAGCTGGCGCTTGTCTGCAGTCTCAGATTATGGGTGAACGGGGTTTAGTTGGGTACAAACGCTATCATCTTCATCGCAGAAGGATACAATTTCAGTTTCTCCGCACAATCCACAAAAATGTTACAGCATAAATATCGGGCAATTTTTTTCGACTAACATTCATTTTGAAACATGCATTTCTTAGCCACGTAGAAAAGTTACTTTTCCTAATTTTAGTGATTTTTTAACGAAAGCTACAGAGTAGGACAAAGCATCGATACCACTCGGGCTAAAACTATTATTTGTGCCTGGACATTTCACACATTAATTTACGGCACTGCGTGCAAGAGGTGCTTTTTTGTATTTGTACCTTATGCAATGCTTCAAGGGCAAACTGAAAAACTGCGAAAATATAAATAAACTTGCAAATACACTATCCAACTCTTTTATTATTAAATATTCTTACACAGTTTATTTATCACAAAATAAATAAAATTAATCATTAGACTTAGCAAATACTTTATTCAAAAGAAGGTTCAGTCAAATGTCACTACAAAACTCTCAGTTGAGCTCAGACTGGTCATCGTTCTTACAAAGAATGAGCGCGGTCGTGTACTCAGCTCTAACATCACTTATGCTGCATTCATACTTGCGTTCGAATCGCAACCGCGAAGTGGATCCTCTCATTCGCATCATCAAATCTGCGGGAATTTGTAGAGCTTCTTTAATAACCTCGTTCGCAACCGCTTTGCGCATGCGTTCAGCCTCCAGTGTGAACGCGGCGTGGCTCTATTTTATTAGTTATTTTATTTATAAATGCATTGGTTAAAACCCAATATAAACAGTGGTACATCAAAAACACTTATCTACTAACGTTGTCCCCTTCCAGTGCACAAATACAATGCGGCAAATAAAGCACTGCATTAAAATTGGCAGCGACATAAAAACCAGGAAACAAACCAAGAAATACACTACTCTGTCATCAAATATGTGCAGTGGTAAAATCGCGAAATATAGGTAGCATTCAAAATATTATAAAATTTGTTTCATAAAGGCTTCACTATAAAAAAAAACACTAACGGTGCAAAGGCGGCTGTATAACCTCTGTTAGGAGGTAACAAAAAGCAGAGTTTCTACATAATAGGAACATAAACACATCTTTATACATTTGATAAGAGCTCGCCTAGAAATAGACGAAACAATGTCAAAGCCAACAATATGCCTAGGCAGTTGGCGGATTACCAAGAATTACCATCCGAAGCATTTTGTAAACAAGTGGCATTCAATCACCGTTCTACTTGCGTAAAACTACTGCGATTTTGAAAGCCGTTGTAAAACCCTATAGTATATTTGCACGTCCTCTAACGATTGAGAAAATTTATGCGATCCATATCCTATCTCTTTACGCTACGAGTATAAAATAAACTGCGAACAAACAATATATCAACCAATAAACGCTTATAGTGGTGTGTAACAACTTAGTGCTTTACATTTTACCATTATAATATTTGTCGTTGTCAACACCATTTCTTGTACCTTTGTTTATAAATCGCCCCATTTGTTACAACGGCTCCAACATTCTTGTAGGCTTTCCTCATCCGGTGTAACTGCCTGGGCAAGACCTCTTCTTTCAGTCGTAGTTCACTTCTTAGCACAAGATAAAGCTCGTTGAGAACAGCGCGATCTCTTGCAACTATTCTAATAGTCCCATAAGGGTTCATGTCTGCCCCAAGCTGCTCGTTCTTCAGCCCACTATTAACCAATAGTATCACTTGTACTTTTGCAATAAAGAGGTTCACGGACAGATTTATTTTCTCTGTATTAGTGCTTGTGTAATCGAAGACAACAATGTCGTTTTCAGACGTTCGCTTTAGAACATCTCTTAGGCTTATATGCTCCGGACCAGAAGCAGCGCAGTAGTTCAAATCAAGGTACCTTATTGTTGCATCGCCATTGTGTTGCTCTTTGTTATTGCCAGGATTTAACGAGGTAAATGCACCATTTACTGTCGAGGTTGCCTTTTTTGTTTCGAAATACATTTTTTCAGCATCTGTTTGGTAATCAAAACCTAGCTCTCGCAAGCGGTACGTTGACAAAAAGTGAGCTAAATTAATTGCCCTCATGCCAGTAGCTACTGTGACTTTTTTCGAATAAAACCTCGGCACATTATGCACTTCAACGTCGCTGTCACTTCCACACCCATCCTCTGCGTCTTGATAGCTACTGTTTCTGATAAATTCTAAGTTTGCCTTTTCAAGACTGCTGTATAAGCCAAGTAGCTTATGGGCTTTTACAACTTCGGACAATTCATGCGTACCTTTAGGATCCAAAACAAATGCAATTTCTCGCAGAATACGCCAATATGCTAAATCTCCGTCTACTTTGGGGTTTTCTTTGTCTGAAAAGTCACGCATCGTAACATTCTTGCAATCATCAACAGTCATGTTGAAAACTGTTTCTTTAGAATATAAAAATTTTCCCAACATTTTATTTAGAGGTTTAGCAAGGTTTGGTTTTAACTCATCCAATTCATCAGATACATAATTTGTAAGTAAATCAACATATCGTTTCTTTTTCATAATTCTATCACATGTTTTTCCTCCATTAGGGAGCCCAATATTAAATACTATCATAAATAAAGCTTCCTTTCTCTCCATGTACTCACGAATTGTGACTTTCCTTTGCCTCTTTCAAGGTTATTATATTTGGCGACTTCTTCATTTAGATTATTCATCTTTGTTGCTTTGGAATTCAATTTAAATGCTGAATTCAAGAACGGCACTAAGAACTCATCATTCAATTTGATTAAACTTTTCACTAACACTTCCGCATATATTTCGGGCACTATCCCAATATTAATCCTCATGGTAGTAATCATTTCTGAGACACTTGGAGCATTATGCCCAAAACTTGATCTGTTAACTATTTCAATAGGAATATGTTCTGTTTGAGCAATCTTGTTAGTCATAGCGACAAAATAAGCTATACTTACTTCGTACAAGCTTTTTGGTTCCTTTGCAACATTATTAAATTCTTGTATCTTTACCATAATACAAGGATACTCATTCGCAAAATATACCTCAATTTGCTTATCTGCTACAATTTTCTCATTAAAGCTTTTTACAACCTTTAGACAAGTAGTTTTCTTGTAAGAAAGCAACAAATCGTACAAATAAGCGGGGTCATTGGTAACATTTGACGCTTCTGGCGTCGCGTGAAATATTGCGTTATATCGCGCATTATTCCACGGACTGCGGAAAGTACCAGCTATAACAGACGCCGTGTTCGGTGCATTTGTATTAAGGTTTTCGTAGTCCTTCAATGTAAGCTTGGATAACCTGTCAAAGTCACCGTCGCAGACCGTTGAACGGAAATACGTTCTCCAATGCGCCGGGTCTGACATTTCAAACGCACTGGTTCCATTGAACCTGGCGTTGTATTCACATCTTGGCAAGCATTCACTGGGATATTCGTTGTCACCATTTGGGAGGAACTTTGACCGAAGCGCCGCCGGGGTTGTGTCGGCATGAAGGCAGCTCTGGCAACACTACCAAGAAAAAAACAAAACAAAAAAAGACTGGTCAGACAAAATTATTCAGCTTTAGTAGAAATACAAGTTGTGGTGCTTCGTGTCGGATTAGCCCGGCCACACTACCCGAGATAGTGATGTTGAAAGACGAATCCTTTTCACACATAAATCTCAGCGCTGATATAACGTAAATTCAGCGCTTCATCAGCGCTACTTGTAGCACATTAGTTGGCTCTGCATTGTGTGTGTAAGGAAGAACAGTTCGGGATCACATGCATCAGAGCACTGACACAGCGTCGATATATACTGCCACAGCCTCCTCTATACTCACAAAGCCGGGCAGTTTGACGACGGAGCCGTAGAGTGCCCGGTCGCAGATTTGGAGCGCGAGGATCTGGATGCGCCGAGCATCAATGAGCCATTTCTCGTGGAACCTGAACGTCAGCGGATAGCTTTTGCTGCGGCGACGACCCGAAACCATACCTCGGCAAACCTCTCTCATGAGGGCCCTCACTCACCACTCACCCTCATCGTCACAGGTGAGGTGACGGTGAGTGAGTTTCCGAACCAGGAAAATTAATGAGTGTGAGGGTGTGTGAGGGCCGTGAGGGCCGTGGGGGCTGTGAGGACCGTGAGTGCGTGAGGGTGGTGAGGGCGGTGAGGGGCGTGAGGGGTGTGAGGGCCATGAGTGCGTGAGGGGTGTAAGGGCCATAAGTGCGTGAGGGCCGTGAGGGTGGTGAGTGCGTGAGGGGTGTGAGGGCCGTCAGTGCGTGAGGGGCGTGAGGGCGGTGAGTGGCATGAGGGCCTTGAGGGGTATGAGGGCCGTAAGGGCGTGAGGGGCGTGAGGGGAGTGGGTGTGAGGCCCCCTTCAGACAGAGCAACTTTCTCAGCAAATGTGGTGTTGCTGGCGGGTTGTTCTCTAGCTTTCCCTAGATCGACACGAATTGCTGAGATCGGGTCGGGCTCGAAACAAGTGAGCAGTTTGGAGCAATTCGAAGACGTTTGAAGCGGCTGCATCCAATCAGGGACGCGATATTTTCACCTGATACCTCGTGCCGGTGATGATGACAATAAAAGACTTTGCTCTGGTTTGAAATTGATCGTTTTTGGAAACAAACTGTTTCAGAAAGGTGCATTAGTATTCTCAACGAGATTTAAATGCATAAAAACACGTTTGTAGCGTGCAATTGTTTGTCTAAATAGTGCTAGAAAAGTAAAAATTCATGATGATGATGGCAAATCGCAGAAGTTGGTTGCTGCGTGTGAATGCGGGCGGCCCGTGTTGCTGGTGTTGCGACGTCAAGTTTCTGGGCAAAATTGCCCCATCTGAAGCGGGCCTGACTTGCGTGAGGGCCATGAGTGCGTGAGTGTCGTGAGGGCGGTGAGTGCGTGAAGGGTGTGAGGGCCATGAGTGCGCGAAGGGCGTGAGAGGTATGAGTGCGTGAGTGCGGTGAGGGCGGTGAGTGGCGTGAGGGCCATGAGTGCGTGAGGGTCGTGAGGGCGGTGAGTGGCGTGAGGGCCATGAGTGCGTTAGGGGCGTGAGGGCGGTGAGTGGCGTGAGGGCCACGAGTGCGTGAGGGGCGTGAGGGTGGTGAGTGGCGTCAGGGCGGTGAGTGGCGTGAGGGCCATGAGAGCGTGAGGGGCGTGAGGGCGGTGAGTGGCCTGAGGGCCCTGAGTGCGTGAGGGGCGTGAGGGGTATGAGTTCGTGATGGCGGTGAGTGGCGTGAGGGCCATGAGGGCGTGAGGGGTATGATTGCGTGAGCGCGGTGAGTGGCGTTAGGGCCATGAGTGCGTGAGGGCGGTGAGTGGCGTGAGGGCCATGAGTGCGTGAGGGGCGTGAGGGCAGTGAGGTTCAGTGAGGGTGAGTGAAGGGCAAAAGGTGAGTGTGACTGTGAGAGTGAGGGCGAGTGAGGGGCTGAGGGTGAGTGTAGCTCTGACGGTGAGGGTGAGTGAGGGGTTGAGGGTGAGTATAGCTGTGAGGGTGAGGGTGAGTGAGGGGCTTAGGTGAGTGTGGCTGTGAGGGTGAGGGGGAATGAGGGGGGCCTAAAATGCCGACCTTTGCCCGAAACACACTTGTTCACTCGGGAGAAGTGTATTTCGGCGTCTCGCCGCAGCAGAGCGCCAATGACGTGGCTCTCCTCTCCATCCGTTGTCTGCCACTCCACCTTTTCCATTTAGGTGGCCGCTTCTCGTGGCGATCTGCCAGGCTTTGTCAGTATATAGGAAGCTATGAAAAATACAAAGTCGGTGCTTGGTCTTTTGCTGTTGAGTTTGCGCGGAAGAGTATGTGCCAACGGGCCTTATGCCCACCAGTAGGGTGATTCCGCGACGGCACTTATAATACATCTTACAAAATGCAGTCTGGAAACACTGTATGGGAGGGTTTCTTTTTGTAGGACTGTCTTGTCACAATGGTCA
Organism: Ixodes ricinus; assembly: GCA_037355805.1. NCBI lineage: Eukaryota > Metazoa > Arthropoda > Arachnida > Ixodida > Ixodidae > Ixodes > Ixodes ricinus. Next base: position 6,674 of record JAZHYW010017957.1, read on the forward strand.
TTCAGAAACTGTCTAGAGACATGTTAAAAGCATACATGGGTATGAGGCGTACATGCTTCGAGCACCCTTGAGACGTGTCCGCATGTAATGCTGTCATGTAAGCAGCGAACTCCGTGTATCTCGAATGATGTATGTGTAGTACGACTGCCTCTTAAAGGGGACATTTGTACCGTCTTCAATCTACTTGGCTGAGTCTGCAGGCGAGGCACTTCGCTGCCTGGGTCCAAGCCAATCATAAGCCACGTGATGAAATTCGTCAAATGAGTACGGTAGCAGCATGCCGGCATGCAATCTTCTCTCTTACCAGTTTCCGCGTGAATGTGAAGGGACCCGAGCTCTGGCATTCGGGGCAGGACGCCGGCTTGAGCTCCTGGTTCCGAGACTGGACGAAGGGACCCTGGTCGTAATTGCACTTGCAGCACTGGAACTTGACCAGGAACAGCTGCGGGAGGACCTTCCTCCTGCTCGTCTCTTCACCGGCCGTTGGTTCTGAGTGATTCGGGTCCAGGTTCCTACGTGCGGAAAGATATTTCTTCTTAGGACGCTTTGACAATTACGTGTGAAGAGACACATGTGCCTCCTATACTACGGGTCACAGTTTGGCTATCCCTGGAACATTGGGAGTCGCATCCAGCTGGTACAGTCCTGAAAACTTGCTTTTTTCTCTGGATGACGCAGAGGCGACGGCGTCGTAAAACATTCCGGTACTTCCGGACCACGGTGCCATGGAACGTGCCTTAAAGTGGTGTGTTTACCGTCCTCCCGCCGACGCGTCGAAGGTGGTTCCCAAAGTGGCAACTAAGTGCGTCATGAGGGCCAAGAGGACGTGAGGTAAAGCCAAGAGGACGTGAGGGTCTCTGTCTTCGTTGCGTCCCAAACCGGGTCTTCTTTAGTTTGCGCTGAGTGCAAGCAGGAACAGGAACCGGCGTTTGCCGCATCCGCCCCTGCTGCTGTGTGGACCGTGAGGATCAGGACAGGCAGCGTAATGGCACTTTCATGACGCCATCAGGCGGAAATGAGGAAATCATGCTTGAGGATGCGCTAAACACACCATTCAAAGACTTGCTCGAGGCTATATTACGTATTCCGAATAACTATCGCAGTGAGACTCCTATTGCGCAATGTTTTTGTCGCGTGGCGCATGCTACCGTCGCATTATGGCGAAGCGGCATGGTACAATTTGTTTCTGTAATAAAGCGTTCGTACGATGCTGCGCAGGAATCATCATCATCATCGTAATTATCATATCTTCTTTAAGGTACCAGTGATGATAATGACGACTCTGCAGTCTTACACGGAGGTTGGCGAAAAAGAAGTATAATAAGAAATAGACGTGGTTCAGGCTGAAAAGAAACAACCGAAAGAACACATTATAATATTAATGTAGCGGTTTCGATAATTTGTGAGTGTCGCCCCGTTTCCTTCTTTACTGGAAAGACCATCACAGCAAACAGTGTATTAAACTGGCTGCATATGCGGAGGGACCTTATGATACCTTCGCACATCTGCCGGATCTTCTTGCAAAGGTTGTGGCTCCGCTTTTAGACGTCGGTCAATATGAAGATCTTGATGCGGTGTTAAAACGCCGTTGCACGAGGTCCTCTTGCCGAGCGTGTAATCCCTCAGATCCTCGAGGTTTTCTCTGTCCTCCTCCATCTGGAACCGAACGAGGCATCAGACGATGCGACGGAATTATCACAAGCAATGATTTCAGCCTTTTTTTTCTTAAGAACCGAACTTAAAATTCTAAATATCTTTATTAAAAAAAATGGTTGAGCAAACGTAACGCCCCGATGACGCAAGTTTGTACATAAGTTGTCATTCGCCGCAGAGCCAACGTAACGCAAATCCGTGAAACAAGGATTAGATTGATATTTACGTCCTGGTTTATTAAAACTAAAGAAAATTTCGATAGTCTCTCAATTACCTCAAAATTGGTTTGACACCTTTAGAGGCACATCTGAACTAGGACCCAAAGTTCATATCACAATTTTCATTATTATTTTCGCTCATAGTTATTGAAGTTTTGTTTTGGGTCCGAGAGGCTGAGAGTCTCTGCAGGAAATACTGCGACGTGACGTCAGCTGGTGCAATGTGGGGCAATAGGAGGCAGTGCAGCTTAATCTCCCAGACGGGTTACAGGAAGTTTGATGGTGCGAAATGGATTCTGGTTAAGCTCACGGCAGCATAAAAATAATGGAAAAAAAAACAAGCACAAAACACTGTTGTTTAGACTGCCTGCGAGGCTTCCATGTTAGGCAACACGTGACGTAATTTTAATGGAGAGCGCGAAAAAAGAATTTGTAGGTTGGTCTAGGCATCACAGTCATTTGCCGTTTTCTCGATAGTATATTTTGACATGAGAGATAATAAATGGCATGCCGGAAACTGTAAAGACTGGTTATTTTGAAAATCTGTATAGTTTGTGAACCTCAAAAAACCCGCCGGAGCACCTCCCCTTTCAGTATCTATAGACCAACACACTGTTTACAAAGAAGCCCGCGTTTGCCTACACTAGGTGTGGGCACTGCGGAAGCGCGTAAACCAGATTTGGTTGAGGTGAAGCTTCTGCGCATGCGCAGTGGCGACAACAGCGCCACCGCACAGGCGTGACGTCAGAGCCGCGTGTTGGTCTATACTCGTTTTCACCGCAAGAAAAAGGGAAGTTTTGCGCACTGCTCATACGCCGCGCGAAGTAGTTCTTCCAAGATTTCATTGTCGGAGGAAGAGGCGACATTTTGTTGATGTGAAACTGGTGCGTCTTGATAAGATAACATATATTTAATCGTGAATGAACCGGCATATATCTTATTTCTCTACAGAGAGGGGGAAATCAGTAATCCTCCGCGAGGAGCCGGACTTTATTTTTACTACGTCTCTTGTGGTGATAACGAGAATAGTTTCTCAGACTAAAGTCAAGTATAGCTGACAGTCTTGGTGCTGTTGAAAAAAAAAAATTACGTTTGCACAAAGTTTAATGTTGTTTGATTGCAAGAGTTATATTCTCGGAATATAGGGACGGGTAGACTATTCGTATTACTTAAGTGAGTTTTAATACGCGATATGCTGAATGCACACGGCGCTACACTGTTAGGGCGAACAAGCGATCTACAGATTTTACTCTTCGTATCTTACATTCGATTGTCTGCCATAGAAACTACTAGTGGGGCGAGAAGTCCTCATTCAAGAGAGCGACCTAAGAGATAAAGTGTGATACTTATCAACACTCTAGAGTCTAGTAAACTGCACAAAAGCGCCTTGTCATGTTCACGCTAACATCGTCGTGGTGTCGCGTTTAGTGTCGCGCAGTGCGCAGCGCCTCTCGTGGCACGCCAATAACTAGGTGCGCCATGTTGATCATGGCGGGAAAACGAAACCAGCGACAGCTCCTGTGAAGAGGACATCTTAACGAGCGACTATAGAGTAATATAGTGATACCGAAAGAGTTGCCACCACAGCCCTATCGTGGCCCAGCTGTTAGCTGATTCAGAACACCCGCTTGATGGTGCTGTGGTGCCTAATTATTTGTGCATTCGTTAAATTTGTACCATTAAGAAATGGTTCTACTTTAATTAACATGTTGCTAAAACTATGAATAGCTCGGAACGTTTACAAAAGAAAAATATTACAGGAATGCTACTGGGGCTTTGCCAAGACGCGTGATTTGGCAGCCGCCATAGCGGCAGCCTGAGCCAAGGTATCGGGGCCGGATGCGGTGTGCTGTATGTGTCATCGTGTGAATTTCTCGACGTTATTTTTTTGGTGGCGAAGTTGAGACGGTTGAAGCGCATCCAGATGGAGA
>JAZHYW010017958.1:0-21322 GCA_037355805.1 Ixodes ricinus
GCGAGCACCCCCAAAAGAAACATGGCGGCTGGTGCTACAGTGGAGCAATACGAGTAAGGCCTAGCGAGCTGACTGCTTTTTGCTAAGACACGATTCAAGTGCGTACGCCCGTTCGCTTCCTTCCTGGTGCGCAAATCACCCAAACGCGCCCGAAGCACCGGCAATCGCACCCATTACGGGTAGGGGCGACGGTGTGAGGGGAGGGGGGGTGGGGCGGCATTCGAGGGAGTTTGTCTGCGACTGCTTTCTGCGCGACCGGCTGCATTTTATCATGTCAGAAAACATTCAAAGAAGGAATCGTAATAGCAGAATGGAATATTTTATTGAACAGCATCTGTCGCCAGTTTGCCGTGCGATCCTGATGGATGACAACGGCGCAGCGTTGGGCATCACCGATCGGCGCGACGTAGGTTCCGATCGTCTGGAACGCCCTGCTCACCGGCTAGCATTCGTTATCCACTTTCAAGTCTCTGGTAACTCTCACCGCGCTGCACCACTTGGCGCTATTCACCGCACGGAACACCCATTCAACTGGCTATGGAACTGATCCCACTGGGACGTGAGGCCGAGAAATCGAACCTCTGTAGGCTGCTCCGCGGAGCCATGAACGCCTCCTGTTTTCCACCCAACAGACAACAAACGCGATCAATTGGCAGTCGACACGCGCCACCTCCAGGACTGCGGTTTAATCAAAAACAAATGAAACCAACTTTTTTTTAGGGGCGAAGCTCCTTGGCCAAGTGGGTCTGTCCCTCCTCTGTATGTAGCCCACTTCAAGTTTAGTTTATGAATGGCCTCGGCGCAGATGGCGTGTTCCGGAATTAACTTTATGTAGAGATGACAGATGGCGCTTAGCGCATGCCATAGAAGGCACTCCGCTCTTGGCGCTGCTCGTAGTTTAGCTGGATGGAGGCAGTAGACAAGGCGGCGGGACGGCGAGCGCGCAAGGCGGCGGCAGCGCGCGCTCGCAGGACAGAATCCGGCCGCGCGGGAGAGCGTAGAGGCCGAAGCGTGTCGTCAGGCTTACCGAGACTGCCGCCGCCGATCCGCCGCGCGAGAGCGTCGTGAATCGGCAAGCGTCAGTCTGCTTCGGCGACGCTGCGCGCAAGATCCGCCGCATGAGAGCGGAAGCCGAAGCGCAGGTTGCAGCGGCTGGCAAGAGGATTCGCTGCAGAACGTCGGGAGCTGGGAAGCGGCGAGAAAGCGCGCGTATCGGCAGGCAGACCCGGTGCAGCGAGAGCTGCCTGTGAGGCGTCTGCAAAACGCATCAGGCGAGCTTCAGCCCGAAGGTGCGCGACGCGCGGTTTGGGCGAGACTTTCTAGACTGCTCGCTTTACACACACAGTTTTCACGTTTTGAGATGATGAGTGGGCGAACACTAAAACAACGCTGGCTTCATCGACGACCGTACCCGGAGCTTCGCCCACTCATCATCATTCACCAAGTGGATATGCTGTGACTTTTTTAGCGTCTCGCCAGATATCTACGTATGTACACAAACCACACCACGCTTCATGCGCGACATACAAACACCATAGCATTTTATACATGGACACGTTCACAAACAGCACAGCGTACAACATGAGATATGGACACTGACATTTCTATACACACTACTAGTCGACACCACCAGCTGCATATACTGCTGTAAATTTGTGACTGATTAGGATGGTGACTACTGTCATATTTTGCATAAATACGAAAGACTGTGCACCATTTACCCGTACATAATATTTTCCTCTACTGCCCTCAGGAAAGGGTCGCATCTCTAACGCAATCACTGTAAAAAGTGAAACTGCAGGCTATAAATAAATTTGAATAATGCTACACGCCACGTTTTGATCAGTTCTGTTTTTCGCTAGTTCACTTCAAGTATACAGGAAGCCTGTTTAATTTCATCAGGATTAATTATCGAAACCAATTTCTGCAATCACAGCTTTTCTCGAACACGCCGATGCATTTTTCTCTTTTTACAACCGAACACTTCAGCGGCGGTTGAGTAAAGTTGAGCACACTGAGCACGCGCACGGATTCTGCCAGTTCGCCCGCTGGCGCGCCGTAGGTCCTCCTCAGCGTTGTTTCAGTTTTTCGCCGCAACGTTTCTGCTCAAGCTCGACCTTCCAGCAAATCCATGTCGGACGGCTCATCGCCGGGGCAGCGCTTGCTGGGCACGCCGCCGCCTGCGCCGTCTGTCTTCTGGTTGGTTACTGGGTGTCTGACGCGTCGTCCGCGCCGGGAACCAATTTGATTCACTCTTCGTCTTGCAGTTTGACCGCTCGCACATCACTGGTCTCCCGGCAGATTTGACTTTGGTGAACTTTCACCGCCTGTCCTGAGTCACTCAGTACCAGGGTAGTCTGCGTCGGCGAGCGGGTTGAAGGGCGATGGCCACCTTCCGCTTGTTCCCGTCTGCGTTTCTCACGCTCGCTTCCGTCCTCGTGGTGCCGGTCAGACGCCCTGGTGACAACCGCTGCGAAGGCGTTCCGCTGACATCCGGTCGCGTCCACGTACCGCGCGTGCTCGTCGATGGCATGCAGGTCGATGAGAGCCTCGCCTTCGCTTTTGTTTTAGCATTTTTTTTGTCGAGATGCCTGATGAAAATGTGCCAAACGAGCAGCAGCGAGTCATATCCCGAGACAGAGAAATACTGAATACCCATATGATCCCATATACAGGTACGTTCGTCCTGTCCAGCCTCAGCCGTGGCCCAATACTTCATACTTTTACTGCACTTGAAAGCTAAAAAATTGGCATGATATAAGTGCAAGTTCGGCGGAACCGAGGAGGCCATTTGCAACTGATTCGCACGCAGAACTGACCGATCACAAATTTAATGAGAGCAGGCTCTTTTACTAAACCGCACAAGCCATAGACGACAAGAGTATCTCGTCCGAGAACATCCGGGTTAACCTACGCCTGTGCGTAGCTTCCTGCATTTCATAGATTTGCTTAAATTTTCGAGCACCACGCCAGCTGCCAGCTGTTTACTGCTGTACATGGTATAACCCGCAACGGAAGCAAAAAGTGACAACCGCGATACTTTTTATCTGCCTTGGTTTTTAGTAGGTGTCACTTTAAGGTTGCCTGTACCTTTTGCAATGTTTGTTTACATTAGACGTCTCTCAATCTAAAAAAAAAAAGAACATTTATATTACCTTGCAAAAAAAAAAACGGCAATTAAGAAAGGTGGGTGTTTGCGATTATCGTTCGTTCCCAGCTAGAGTATGCCTCTTCAATGTTGAATACTAACATCACAATTATGTTAAACCAATTATAAATAATACAAAATAACTCAGATCGTTTTATTTATTCCGACTATCAACGTACCTCGAGTATATCTTCAATGAAATCTAACTTCGGTCTGCCAGTTTTAACATCCCGTCTCAGAATTGGACGACCGCATTTTTCACGTAAATTTGCCATCAAGCATCTTTGCGCGGTACATTACTCACTTCGCCGTAATATATAATACATATCGTCGCAATTGAATCACCATCATAAAGTAGGCATTACACCATGCAACACTTTTTTTATTCGTCCATCCCACGCGCGTCTAATGACTCGAGACCACCTTCCCTCTCAAGTTGCAACAATTCACGATTTTGATTTACTTCAAACCGCCGTTCGTAATTTAATTGGCTCACCATTTTATAATCTGCATGTCTTGCTGATATATTAATTAAAACCATGTTTTTATTTATTTATTTATTTATTCATATTACCCCTAAAGCGCCCTCGTGAGAGGGTATTACATAGGGGGTACATAAATCGTTTCAATAGGAACTAGTAGACAATCAATACACCTAATAATAAAAAGAAAATAAAGGATACATTCAAAAACGAATAAAAAAACATACATTCACTCATCACACTGCAATAAAGTTGAGTCATGGTAAAAACAAAAATAGTGCATATTTCCTCTGCACTTTCCGGAAAAGAGGAAACAACAATGTAATACAGCAAAAGTTAGATGGCATCAGTATTTTGAATTTGTTCTTGAAACTTCGTGGTGTCTTTTTCTGAGGCAATGTGCGATGGTAGATTATTCCAATCGATTGTGGTACGTGGAATGAATGACCAGGAAAAAGCAGATGACTTACAGGTTACGCGTTTAACTTTGTAGGGGTGATCGCGGCGTGGAAAAATAACGGCAGGTGGCTCGAAGAAATCACCGTGAAGTGACGCGTGGTGGTAAAGTTTATGGAAAAGTGATAGGCGTGAAAGTTTGCGACGATGGAGTAGTACGGGTAGCTCTGCTCGGCGTTTTAGTGCTGTGACGCTGGAATGACGTGAATAATCTGAAAATATGAAGCGAGCGGCACGATTTTGCAGTGATTCAATGTCGTTTATGACGTAAGCATGTTCGGGATCCCAAATGGCTGATGCATATTCTAATTTCGGACGTATTAGTGTGGAAAAGGCAAGTTTGCGTATGTTAGGAGGAGCCTGTTTAAGGTTACGCTTGAGAAATCCGAAAGAGCGGTTAGCAGCCGCCAGGGTGAGCTTTATATGGTAGTGCCATGACAGATCAGGTTGCAAATGAATTCCAAGATATTTATAAGTGGAGACGAGGTCAACAGTAATATTATTTAACACATAGGAGGTAGGAATCCGGGGTACGTGTTTAGTAAAAGACATAGACTTTGTTTTAGAGCAATTTAGGGTCATTAGCCAGGAAGAGCACCATGCATTAATAGCATTTAGATCAGTTTGCAAAGCTTTCTGGTCATTGACAGAGGAAATTATTCGGTAAATTACACAATCGTCAGCAAAAATTCTAATTCGGGATGAGACACAGGATGGCAAGTCATTAATGTAGACTAGAAACAGTAGTGGACCTAGTACGCTACCCTGTGGGACCCCGAGGTTACTGGTTTGAAGGAAGAGTTACAATTGTTAGCGGACGTGAACTGTTTTCTAGACGAAAGGAAATCTTTTACCCATGCCAAAATGTTAGGGTGAATGTTAAGCCTAGACAGTTTGGTTAGAAGCCGGTGATGAGGGACGCGGTCAAAAGCTTTAGAAAAGTCGAGGAAAACAGCATCAACCTGGGATCCACCGTCAAGAGCTGAATGTATGTCATGAATGAAGCCGGCGAGCTGCGTGTCACATGAGTATCCTCGGCGAAAACCATGCTGATATTTATGTATGATGTTATGATCCTCCAGGTAGTTAATTACTTGTGTGTGTATTATATGTTCAAGAAGTTTGACAAATGGTACTGGTTAACGAGATGGGACGATAGTTTAATGGCGATGAGCGTTCACCAGACTTGAAGATGGGAATTACTACATCTACTTTTTTTTTATGTTGATGTGTACCACTTTTTTCTTTAATGCCAGACGGCCCTGAGTGGATGTGTAAACAAAATAAAGAAAAATATCTGTAGGACGCTGCTAGGATCGCCAGCACCCTAAGTGTGTTGTTGGAACACCTGTAGGATGTTAGCCATGAGCAAACTAGTTCCACTCTCAAGGGTGTAAAAATCTTAGTTCGTGGCCTTCTAAGCGTAACGCTTTTCATTTTTGTGCGATAGGTGAATGCTGTGCGCCTTCTTTGTGGTACATCGATGTAAAATCCTCAGCCACTCCGTGGTGTCGAACCAAACTCGCCAATTGTGTTTCAAGCCGTCTACCCTGTTACAAATCATATCCTCTTTTCTTTCAGCTATACCATTGTTGTTTTGAAACAGAATATCATCTCTAACCAGACTAACAAGAAGACTCGTGCGACTCGTTCACAGCCAAAGGCTGTACCGCAGACGTACAAACTCTTGTATGCTTTCTTTTTCTTCCTTTGTGCAACCAGGGAGTTACCTATGCCCTGGACGACTACTCCCTGCCCTGGCGCCTCGTCCGCAACTACGCCCAGATGCAGCTCTTCACGTTCAAGATGGCCGCCGGAAACCCCGTCATGCGCGACGCCATTACGCACCACAATTCCCTGCGCGTGGCGGAGTTCCTCAACAGGGTCGAGCTCATGGCCGCCCGCAAGCAGCCCTCCAGCCACAACATGCACATCGTGCAGGCGTCTGGCTTCGTCTCGGAGGTCAACGTCTACGTCATCCTCACCCTGCTCGCGGCGCTCGTCGCACTCTTCACCAGCTACTGCGCTTACGTCGTAGTTGGCCACGCTGGGGAGCTCATTGGCGGCGCCACGCAGCCGCAGCGGCGAGACAAGGAACAGCAATGTTTGCTACCGGACGGGGGCGATCGTCTGGGGAAGAAAACGAATAAATACAGCGTTTGCCGAACGTATTTAACCCACTTTAAAATAAAAAGCTGAAAATCGGCTTGGTGTGCTAACCGCTGCAATTTTTCTAAACTTCTGCTCGATGCAGCAGTCGCGTTGTTTCAAGTTGTGTGTCCCTGCCTTCCACAGCATTTGTGAGGTTAACTTCAGTAGAAGAGACTGTGTCAAGGTTAATAGTGAATTAATTGCAAGCGTGATGCTACTGTAAGGTGTAAGAGCCCATATTAATTCTCCCCCCCTCTCCCCTTCCCCTCAAATGTTTGGATGACGTCGCGACTATATTTAGGCAATAGAAAGATTTGTATGATTTTTAACTATACTTATTCTTCCTGGACATTTGGGAAACATTCTAATTATAGGGTGTATCTCAAAACGTCCAATTCTCATTTCGGCCCTTTCTCGTTTCGCCCCATTCTCGTTTGGACCTTCTCGTCTGAACTAGGGCTGGGCAATTGATCGATTAACCTTCCGATTAATCGATTAAGGCTTTAATCGCGATCAAATATTTTAACCGGTTAATCGGTTTTTTAATCGGTACTCGCAAAGAAGTCAACTGGATGCACGCATGGCTCTATCCTGGACGACCTGCCCGAACTAGGGTGACTCATGCCCTCCCCCCCCCCCCTTAACGAAAACGCTGCGTGGCGTGTATCCGGTCGTTCTGTCCCGAGTGGTTTTCCGTTCCCAACCAGGTGCTATGAGCAAGGTTCAATTCTCGCGCTCGCGAAGCGTCACGTGTTCGAGGATATACATTACAGTTTTGCCGAGGCCAGACGAACAAGCCGGGCCCGCAATTGATCCCCGCGCGACCGCGAAACTTCACGTGTTGAGGATCTATTACACATCCTGCCCAGGCAAGACAAACAAGCAGAAAAACAAGCTGGGAAGCTAACAACGCCATGGTTACTTGTTCCAGTATTCGGCCAGTAAAAATGGACGGGTTCACGAGTATTGAAAGGCTATCTCGCTGGAAAGTTTGGGTTTAAAGTAAACTCCAGCGGTGAAGTTTTTAACTCGAAGGAAGTCCACTGCATCATCTGCAACAAGCCGTTTTCGTACAGTGGAAGCGTAAGTTCGCTTCAGTATCACCTACGAGCGAAGCACCCATGTACGCCGCTGCAGCAAGGACCATCCGCCAAAACGCAGACAACAATCAACGCCTTCTCATCAAGGCCCATTTCTCTGAAAAAGAAGAAAGCATCGCCCAAGCCCTGACTTCTTGTCTTCCTGTCGGAGAATGTAGACAAACTTCTTTGTCTTCGGAGCTGGAGCAAAAATATGTGTCTTTGAATCGTTGAACTATATGTATCCTCAATTCTAAATGTCCTTTGCGCAGTGTAACAGGGAGTAAAATAAGTCTTCAAAGGCAAGACGAGTTCTTGCATTCTTTTTAATATATTATTTATAAAAATCAACGCAACCGATTAATCGATTAATTAATCGATTAAAGGGTGGCGATTAATCGGGTTAAAATTTTTAATCGACGCCCAGCTCTAGTTTGAACAGTCTCAAAACCGCTTCAAATCATCCAAACCCTTGTTTGTTTGTTTGTTTGTTTGTTTGTTTGTTTGTTTGTTTGTTTGTTTGTTTGTTTGTTTGTTTGTTTGTTTGTTTGTTTGTTTGTTTTGCATTTTTGGGCTTATTAGCATATAGTCCCGTCCGCACTAGGACCGAATGGCGCATGGTATACGTTTTCAGCCCTGGATTGACTCCGACTGCTCGTAGCGTACGCTGCAGTCCCGGGACAAGAGAGGCATATGAAGCCGTGCACTGACACAAAAGAGCAGTTTGGTGTTTTATTGCCCCAGAGCCTGCAACCACTTCCGGACAACCGAACGAGCGGGTCCTGACTTTCGCTGCATGTTTCGAGGGCAGGACGGAAGTATCTAGAGTCCGTTGCAACTCAGAAGGTAGGGCGAGGTAAGACGGGTCGGAGGAGGAAGCAGACGGAACGCTAAAGAGAGAGGGAGGTTTCCCCCTCTCTACTCCAGCGTTCCGTCTGCTTCTCCTCCCCGGCCCGTCTTACCCTCGCCCTTCGTTCTGTAGGTCTGCAACGGACTAGTAACTATATGCCAAACCGCGGGACTATGGCACGTGTGCGTGTGTATGGGAGCCATTGCGTAGAGGCGAGTTGGGAGGGGGAGGGGCGGACTTGAAGAAGCTTCTTCGGGGATATGCGGTGGTGACCCAGCCATAACAACGACATAGTAAAGTGCCCACATTTTATTTTCCTTGGAAGATGAAACGCGAAGGATTTAACGAGAACGGATCAAATATGGCGGGCACAACCGAGGAGGATGTTTTGAGAATGGTCATTTTGAGATAGTTCAAACAAGAAGGTCGAATCGAGAACGGCCCCAAATGATGACCACCCCAAATTGTGAAAATGCTCTCCACCTTTTTTCTTTTTTTTTTTATAGGTTTGGTGAATTTTTGTGGCATGAAAACTCCTTGTACAATGCTCACAGAACTGATCTGGAACACGCGTACGGTGTTTTACCTGATTGGGCGCGCCATCCTGGTGTCAGCTGAAGAAAATTGCTTCATGAAGTAGCAGTGGCGGATCCAAGGGGGGGGCGGTGGGGGCGATCGCCCCCCCCAAACGCCTCGCCAGGCCCCCCCCCCCCCCCCGGGGTTCTTCGTCAGCTCGAAGAAAAAACGTAAGCAATCGACGCGAGGGTGGACGCGCCTGCTGGGCGCTTCCAAAGTGGGGTTTATCTCCGTCAAGGTCACGGTACGTCTTCCCGACAGGGACGGCGCCAGGAGTTTCGAAGTGGAGAGACAGTGGGGAGGCGCACCAAATATCAGGGTCCTCGACTGCAGGCACACTTCCAAACAAGGCCAGCACGTCGAGCACGGGGGAAAATACCTTCAACATATCTAGTCCCCTTTCTCTCTCTCTCTCTCTCTCTGTCTCCCTCTCTCTCTTTGGAGGTTGCGAAAAATTTGTGCCCTGAAAGCTCCCAAACGCAGACGCCAAGCAGCCCTCCTCAAGGGTGCGATCCTATACACAGCGGATTATCCTTCCTCTCTAGCGGCCGCCTTTTCATCACTTTTCGTTTGATGGTTTCTTCGTGGTACTGGGCTTGTCTTTTGGCATGTCTTTTTTGGCTTGCTTTGAGATGCTGTCGCCCACGGGCTCACTAAAGGTATCTTATTGGCACGGTGTGCTCATTGCCAAGGGAAGTGCGGAGGGGACGTACCAGGAGGAGACGTTCCAAGAAGGAGGGGGGGGGATGCAGCTTGTACAACCAGGTGACCAATTGCTTTTCTTCTCAACTGAGAGAGGAAGCAAATGCTCTGGGTACAGTGTAGTCTGGGTCTGAGCTTCTCCTGAAGACGCTCCGGACTTCCCCACGACCTTGGCTTAAACATAAGCCCGCTTTCGTCCTCGCTTCCATCCCTCACTGAGGATCAGCGCCGCAGCGCGGAATACAGAAAGAAGCCGACGAGCGCCAGAAGGGGGAGATGTTTCCTCTAATGGGCTTCATACTGCCTGCGGTACGACTTCTCGTGGCGGGAAGCTAATAAAAGAAAGATAAACGGTACGAACACTCTAAAGGCTGGAGGCTGCTTACACGGGGTCCTCAAGCCGACGCCGTAGGCATTTATTTGTATACAATGCCGTTTCAACTTAGGGTGGCGGGACATATCTTAGGAAATGCGCCCGCTACCCCTTGTCTCCCCTTGGCGCCGTCTTTACTTTTCGAGTTAAACGCGGCTTCTGTGGATTGACGGCAGAGCTTTCGCGCGGCTTTGCAGGAGCGAATATGTGTGTGTCGAACGGAACAGAGGCGGGGCTTGCTGGTTTGCAACTGCGGCTTCGAATTCCCTACCTAGGGACTTGGGGAAAACGAGCCCTTTCAAAGATGCGACTATACATAGATTAAATAGACAGTGCCTGTGCCCGTTCGAGTGAACACCGACTCCCAAACATCCATGCTGCAGTCGTGATCGGCCTTCAGCCCAGTCGAGATTCGCCGACCGGACAACCGCTCTGCCCCATCATATCTCTGCACCTGTCTTCTCGACCCTGACGAATGAGCTAACTACCCAGAAACAAGGAAGTGTTCCTTTCATACAGAAAATATCCAGACGAAGTGCAATTGAATATAATTTGGAAGGATCCATTGCTGGTTTAAGGTCTTGTCTAAGTTTAAAAGTTATAGTTGCCGAACTGCAACATGCTTTCAAAAATATTCAACAATTATTCGGTTTCGTTCTCTCGAGTTGCATCCAGAACACGTGAAAACACGAGTTTGGGTTGGCAATGCCGCATGTGCTGCGCTCTGGACATTCCAAATATACGGCGAACAACCGACGAACTTGCCTGGCAGCGTTCGTTTCGCTCGCTGCGTCAACAGTGTTTTGACGCCGCGAGCAGCGTCGGAGCCGCCGGGCCATTTTTGTCGCTTGTTTGCAACGTACTCGCTTTATTGAAGCAACCGGCGACAATGAAAAGTATGTTTTAAAACCACGTTCTGCATTTTGGCACTGAATATAAAGTTCTAACTACTATGCCAAGCTTAATCTCAAAGAACAGCCGAGTTTTAGATTAAAACGTTTTTCGCATTGTCATTAGCTGCATGAGCTTCCTCCGTATAGTTGGCAAAGGTTGGCTCTCCGTACATGCTCCGCGGGTGTAACGAGAATATATAAATATTCAAGCAAAAGGAGCCCAAAGTTGTAGCCCCGCCGGGGATATCTGAGCCATCAAGTTACACTGTCTGCAATTGTCACAGCCGCTATAGCACCAAACATTCATCCCCAGTAGTTAAACTTCTTTTTCTATTTCTAGCGCGCTGCCACGCGAATGGAGTAATCCCGTTTCCTATGAACTACAAAATTCCTTGCGTTATGGTGTTCAGAAAGGATAGTGCCACCACAATTTTCTAGATACTTACCTCTATAGCGTGGTCACTCGAAAGGTTTTAATTCAAAGAGTTCATCCCCGACAGGTGAACCGATACAAAAGCTCTCAAGATCTATATTATGTTATCAGAGTTTAGTAAAAACGATAACTCCACAAAAAATATAAACACTCCCCCCCCCCTCCGCCGTTTTACACCGAGGAACCGCCCCCCTAAAATGGAGGTCTGGATCCGCCCCTGTGAAGTAGCGCCAACTGAAGAACTACTTGAGAGCTAGTCGACTCACTGCGATCAATGCCATCTCGGAACTCGTGGCTCAGTTCAGGCAATACCTCGTATGGATCGTTTTATCGTGGTTAGCGCCATTTTGGAAGCTGTAGAGCCATCTAGCGAGCTTCAGGTTCCTGCGGCCATGCTGGGTGGTTAGAAACGTTGGCGAAAGTGCTCTTCAGGGCGCCGCTCCCGCTTTGGGTGTTCTAGTTGAGTACTCCAGAGTTCAGAGTGCTGGGTATCCGACTTGCGGCGCGTCTTGTGTTATTGTGTGCTGCGGATGACGTTTTTCACCTTATTGGGCACGTTTCTTGCCCCGCATTACGGCATCTTCCAGTGTGGCGAAGCCGAGAAGTGTCGGCACTGAACGCGCCACCGATAGAAATCGGAGGCGAGCACTCAAAATATTGTATCAGTGAATAGAAATTGAATTTCCCGTTAAGTTTTTTGTCGTTCTAGATGCAGTACACTGACAATATTTCTGGCGTTCCGTGTAATCCACTACAATAAAACATAACGTGAACAAGGACGCGCGAAATGAGTATATTGCAGAGAAACAATCGAAGGCAGCTCCTCCGGCTTGAAAATGTTTCTAAAAAGTTTTATTTTAGGGATCCTCTGCCGACATGTGTCGTTTGACGAGACCTGAAAACAGCAAAGTCGAGATAGCCTATTGACGGAGCGAGTCTATCTATTGGTGAATTCCGCTCGCAGATCTCGAGCGCTCCAAAAGCGCTCCATTTTGAGCGCGCATATTCCGCTCGCAGATCTGGCTCGACTTGGTCATCTTCCGCTCGTAGATCTCTGGCAACTACCGCCCCGTGGAGCGCCTCCAGCTCCGCCAAACTTGATCTGCGGGATTCGAGAGATCTACCCGGAACTTGACAGAGCGCCGCAGAGCGCGCTACGTCATTTCCCTCCCAGGACGGTGGCGCATGCGCAACGCGGCGTTGCCGGCGACCGGCCGCGCTTCCTCGCCGTCGACGAAGGGACGGGGGACGGTGCCGAGTCGGTCGAGATGGGTCTTCTTGGATGCATCGGTTGTTTACGCGGGATTGTGACGGCTCGGACGCTTCTACCTCGCGTTGAAAGCCGGGACAGGAGCGTGACAAATCGGAAGCGCTGACATCTGTGATCGCGAGAGGAAGAACGAGAAAAAGAACGGCAGAAAATCGGAAGGAGGCCGACGCAAGGTTAGGCCTGTTCATTTTGCCGCCACTGATTGTTTACTTTTTTACGCTGCGTGCCGCCGACGTTTTCTCGCGCAATAAAGCAAGAACAGATTAAGCAACGACTGTGCCAGTGATGGTTTGTTACCTCTGTGTTTATTAAAGTCGTATCAGCAATTTGAACTCCACCGATGGCAATCGCTGTGCGTGCCCCGCCGCTTCGAGGCGGCCGAAAGGTATGTGACGGTGGCGAATGCGGACGTCTTCCTCGTTATTTGTGACATGGGCTCCGTGGAGTGGATATTTTCGCCCGTCCTGTGTCGCGTGGTATTTCTGCAGCTAAGCAATGACAGTTGTCACTGGTCGTCGGAAAGATCAGTCGGCTAAGCGTTGGGGGCTCGTCAAGTTCGAGCAGCGGCCATCTTGAACGGCCGAGGGGGAGCGGTGGGAGCGGGGGAGGGTCGCTCCAAAAAGGCGAGTTCATCTTCCGCTCGTCGATTCGGAGTGTGTCCCACGGAGCGGAATTTTGCCTCCTCGCGGATTTTAGAAAGCGCTCCGGATCTACGAGTGGAATTCACCATATGATTCAAGGATTCGAAATCGATACATTTCATGTTTCAACAATATAACATTTTTCTTTACAGATACATTGTGTACTAAGTTTCAATATTGTCACGAATGACAAGTGATGAGGCGGCGTATGACTGAGTAAACTGAACGTTTAATGGGGCGAACTTGTGCCCAAAAATAAAAAGGGAAAAGAAAGATAACAAGAGAGCGTCGCGGGCGTCGAAGGCGGCGAAGCAGCAAGATCGAACGCTGGGGCGAAAACTGACTGCGGCTCGCCACGCGGAGCCCCTTATGTACACGCGTGGGCTTCTGGAATAATCGGCGTGGAAGGTTCGACGCGTAGAACATTCGGGCCTAGAATAAACAACAATGTTCTCGAATTCACCAGAACATAAACTGAAAGCATAAATAAATCCGCGGAACTCCCAGGAATCGAACCCTGGGCCTCCGCACGAAAGTCAAGCGCGGTAACCAATCGGCCACACACGCACTTCCCGCTGACGCGCGTGGCAATATAAGAAAAATCCAGTCGCGTTTGACGGCCAACATAAGTTCACAGCTCTCGGGTATCGCGCAGGAGGTCGCGATTCAGGAAAACTATTAGAACTAACTTCTCGCCAATTTCCTGCCACACCCGGCAGCGAAAAGGAGCCTTCAACTAAACGTTTTAAATGATAAAATCGGAGTCAATGCGACCACTGGAAGATATCAGCATTAATATAAATTAAGTTACGTATGGTTGAAAGCTGAAACAGCAATTGTCACGATAAAACGTCCACGCACCTTGCAAGCGTGCATGTTCGTCGGTGGTACAGCGTTAAGTTTCTGTGCGCGTTCCATTCACAAAATGTTCCGCGCACATTCGAGAGGATGAAGTTGGGGGAAATATTTTCAGTTCACGGACGCAACCCACTGCCGTCGGAGGTATTGATCACTTGGAAAGCAATGAAGTTTGACTCGTTTCAGCCTCAGATCCCTTTTCGGATCCCGTGCACGATACCGATGTCCTGCGATAATACTCTGCACTTTAGGTTCTTATTTGTGCAGCTTATTACCGAATGATAGTGTCCCGATGACCAGGGGATTGTCGTCATTCAATACGTTAGCTCTAATTAAATCTGAAAGTGAAGAAATGTAGGAAACCGCGAAGAAAACAAGCGAACTTGGAGCAACACACGCGTCCACTGGCGTTCATCCGGGTCTTCCTCTAGTTCCGAACACCCCAGCAAGGAAGAAAGCACCGGTAGCCCTTTTCCCTTTTCTTTTCTTGTCCTCTTTCAGTAAAACTGTCTATAGTCGGTGACAGGTTAAGTGGAAGCCGATGTCGGCGCTCATCGGCGCCGATGAAGCTCATCGGCGCCGATGAGCTTCATTTTTAGGCCTTCTGCGACGTCAATAAACGTCTGGTGTGGGAACCCCGCACTCAAGAGTCGATCGACCTGTCTCTGGAAGCTCCGTCCCATTTCATCGAGACTTTATGTCGTCAATAGGCTCCGAAACACGAAATTGCAATGCCTCTTTTTACCAGTTAGGAGTGGGCCGATTTGTGTGGCAGAATAGCTTTCTTTCAGCGGGGTTCATAGGCCCAACGAATGTTAGAAAGCGATGACAGTTGCATCCGTGGCGGAGTGGTACCGCGTCGGACCACTGAACGAGAGGTCACTGGTTCAATTCCAGCCGAGGGACGAGAGGAAAATGCATTTTCGGAAGAAAATTGCAAAGAGGCGGTTGCATCTGTGGCGGAGTGGTACCGCGTCGGGCTACTGAACGAGAGGTCGCTGGTTCAATTCCAGCCGAGGGACGAGAGGACAAATGCATTTTCGGAAGAAAATTGCAAAGACGGTTGCATCCGTGGCGGAGTGGTACCGCGTGGGCCACTGAACGAGAGGTCGCTAGTTCAATTCCAGCCGAGGGACGAGAGGCCAATGCATTTTTGCAAAGAGGACGGTTGCATCCGTGGTCAGAGTGGTACCGCGTCGGGCTGCTGAACGAGAGGTCGCTGGTTGTTGGGCCACGTTGTTGCTGTAGCTGCTAGAGGAAGAAGCATTTTCAAATATATTTAATGATGCCCCCCCCCCCCCTGAACCACAGCTCTTCTGCCTGAGCGAGCCCTATTCAACTTCACTACTTTTACACGCATTGTTCCCTGTACCTGGATCAGTTGTCGCTGTCATCAACGACCAAAATCAAGAAGCGCACCGTCACCCTCTGCCAGCACTATGGTCCGTTGTTCAGTAATTTACACTTTTAAATAAAGAAAACTATCTAAAGCTTCACGCGCAATGAATCTGGCACAACAGTGCCCCCCCCCTCCCCCTTAGGAGAGGCCAGTGGTAGAAGCATAAGGATCTGATGACGTTTCCCTATGAATCAGAAGAGAGCAGGAAGGGCAAACTTGTACTTGCACCTGAGTATAGCCCATGCAGAAATGGTCGCTAAATTTCAGTTCGGTTGCGATCTTATCATACGGCTTATCGTCGATCAATGGCATGAAAAGATTTTTTTATGAACAGTCTGGTGATGACACAAAAGTTCACCCAAGTTCATCACAGTAATGAAAGCTCTGTGCGTGCCCAACTGGACCTTGCCGAACCGTTTGTGGAGGTAAGACAGAACCAGGGACTTTTACTTCTGATGAGGTCACTTGAATATCATGTCTGCCCAGGGGCAGACGCAGGTATTTCTTGAGGGAGGGGTCAGTGTTCGTCAGCATATCATATGTTTAAGACCCCCCCCCCTCCTTCCCGTTTCCACACCCTAAAGGTTTACACATGCAGAATTCAAGAGGGGGTCAGAACATCCGGAACCCCCTCTGAATCCGCCCCTGTGTCTGCCACATACAACACTGTGCCTTCCACATGCCTCCATGCTGCGGCTACAACAACGTACCGTGGCACTTGCGTCGCTCGCGTCACCCTTCACCGCCTCACACCAGCGCACGCGCGTCGAGCTTCACCGCTTTGCACCGGAGTGCTAGGAGCAGAAGCTGACATGGGGAGCCCATGGGTTGGCGTGATTAGCTCAACAATTATGCGCAGCACTATTACAGGTCAACCCTCTTTAATCTAAACTGTACCTTGACCTCTAGTAAAAAAGAAAAAAAAAGAAGGAAACGTGTGTTAAGAAAGGAAGAAAAATATAACAAAAAAAAACAGGTGGTCAAGGTAGTTTTTGCGCAGCAGTCGATCAAAAGGGCAGCGAACTTCAACTCAACTCTCGTTCCAACACCGCTAAAGCTCAGTGTCACTTTTAAAGCACAATAGTGTTTTTTATAATGTTCGTGGGTGGCTGTTTTTCCAGTTTGTGATATTATAATCTTGAAGTTGGTGTGTTCAAAAAGCTTGGCATGGCGTATTTTTATTGAAAGACGTTTTAACAAATATGTTGTTTGTTGTTGTTGTTTTTTCTGGCATTTTACAGGAATTATATTTGGAAGCTGAATAAACTACCGGATGTAAAGGGGAGGGGTGGGGGGGGGGGGGGCTGCTTCGGCTTGAAGGGGTTCTGCAATCACTTTTTTGCGGTTTTCACGTCTCTCGTGGTTCGGGCAACCCAGCGGGTATGGAGAGAGTAACTAAATATCAGTGCGTCATATTTTAACCGGACGACGCGGAAACCTCCTCCTCCTACGGGGGCGCCCCGCGGTGTCGAACGCGCGTGGCATGTGGCGAAATCGTGACGCTTTTGGTCCTGACGTCAGCCGAGGTGAGAAAGCTGCCCCGTTCCCGGGCAGCTCTCTTCCTCGCCATCACCTCCTTTCCCCGTCTTCCCCTCCCTCCCCACATTCCTCAGTCACCGCGGCAAGGGGAATCCTCCGGCGCGGGAAAAGGGAGGACAGAAGACTAAAGACGTCACGAAGGAGGTTATTTTTTGCTAGTTTTTGTAATTTTCCATTTAGCGCTCTCTGAGCGGTACCATTTTGTTCGACAGCAGCGCCCTCTCCATACATCCGGGAAATTCAGCGGGTTCGCCGGGGTAAAACGAGAGAGAGAGGGCACGCGCCCGACTCCGCTAGCAGACGACAAACCGGGGGGTTGCCATTCTCCATCTTTGGGCTGTACCGGCGGGCTGTACGGAACATCGAACTCTAGCTCGTGGCTGCCGTTGTGAAGTGGTTTGCGTTCTTAGAATAGTTATAGCTACTCCAAAATCAGCCTATCGCTCTCTGTTGTTCTATTTCGGTAAATGATCAACTAGCATACCTTTTTCCCGTTACTTAAATAGCAGTTGAGTCAGCCGGCAGTACTACCCTCAACTACTGCGTGTATTGCGGCAGGATTATTTCAGACTTCCACTCATGGTCGCTAAAGGCCTACACCAGTACGAACATTGTATACACCAACTCATGTTTACAAACAAACCGGAGCGCCCCTAGCGGACGCCACCGGCGTCGCGCATGCGCGGTGGACGGTGGGCAAGAAGTCCGCCGTCGCCCATAAACAAACCATTGCATTTCGTTGTTGTCGGCGTCGGTGGGAGTCTCCGTGCTCTTTTTCGTGTTGGAATTGTTGATTTTACGTCCTCCTAACAATGTCTGACTACTTGAGCGGCTTCAGCGAAATTAACGGGGCAAAACTTTGCGTGAATAATGTGACGTGCGGCGATTAATTTCACGTGGACGCCGCAGAATGGGCGCTAAGGCCTGACTCCAACGATGAGATTCTACTCGCTATTTTCAGTCGCGACGTCGCTCTGGCTGCAAAAGTGTGGACCGTAGCTGAGATGGTGGACGTCGATACTGAAAACCGCAAGTAGAATCGGGCATTACAAGTCGGTGATGGCACTGATAACAATGACCAACATATCCTTGTATCTATTGTTTACACTTAGCCTACTTACCCTAACCAACCTTCAAAAAGTGTTTTGAGGCCTGCACTTAGTTCTTATCGCAATTACCGGGTCAATGTTTGGTTTACGGGCCGCTGTCGTTTGAACGAGCTGACCGCAAAAAGCAGACAAGTTTGAAAGAGCAGACGACAGTTCGAACGCATCCGCAATGGAGTGCGGGCAAGAAGCACCGCGTCCCGCGTCAACAAACCATTGGAATGTCACGTTGTCGGCGTCTGTG
Organism: Ixodes ricinus; assembly: GCA_037355805.1. Taxonomy (NCBI): domain Eukaryota; kingdom Metazoa; phylum Arthropoda; class Arachnida; order Ixodida; family Ixodidae; genus Ixodes; species Ixodes ricinus. The sequence goes on from JAZHYW010017958.1 coordinate 18,201, forward strand.
TGAGTCTGCATACTCTTTTTCGCGTTGGAATTGTCGATTCTACGTCCTCATAGCAATGTCTTACCACTTTAATCGCTTGAGCGAAATTACCAAGGCTCGTTACGCTGCTAAACTTTGCGTAAATAATTTGACGTGCGGCGATTCATTCGCATGAACGCCGCAGAATGGATGCCAAAACCATCATGAGATTCTTCTAGCTATTTTCGGTCGCGACGTCGCTCGTGCTGCAAAAGTGTAGAAGGTAGCGGCGATGATCGACGTCGATACTGAAAATCGGAAGCGGGAACAGACCAAGCGTAACAAGTCGGTGATGGCCACTGGTACCAATGATCAACATCTTGTATCTACTGTTTCCACCGAGCCTACTTAAGTCTTTTGAGGCCTGCAATTACTTCTTATTGCAATCACCGGGTCAAAGTTTGGTCTATGGGCCGCTTTTGTTTGAACGAGCAGACGACAAAAAGCAGACAAGTTTGAAAGAGCAGACGAAAGTTCGAACGATCAGGCGGCCGTGTGAATTTGAAGACGCACTGAACCCGTGGGTGGTCCGGACAACTTGGCGGTTTTCTCTCGTTCATGTTGGAACAAAACAAATACATCTGGCGACCACAAATTGTTGCCCGCACAAGCAATCGTAGTTCGACAGCGTCTGGTTTGCCCTTTTCACGGCTACTATCCATGTTCTCGGACGATCGGAGGGGGCAGAAACACATGAAAACTGATCTTCAAACCTTTCCAGACTCTCTTGGTACAGCCCCCGTCGCAGCATTTTGACGAGAAGGCAGGTTTTTTGTCTGATTTCTTCTAAAAGAACACAGGAATGCATGTCTCGCACGGCGACTTCTGCCCACCGCCCCAGACCGGAAGTGCGCCCGACGCGCCACCACCGCGGCGTGACGTAGGAGAGTTGAGTTCGTGAACCTTTTCGCCGGAGTGACCGGCCAATCTGACACAGTTTTCTCTATTTCTTTTTATTTGCACTTAGATAACAGCGCAATTGGACCCTGTTAGTCTTTTTATCTAGCATAGTATTACACGATAACTGCGTCATATCAAAATCTGCGCATCTACGCTTGGAAATTTCCAAATGACGCAATTTCAAACAGAGTTTGCACGCCAGCCGGATGCTAGGCACAGCCCACTCGGTGGAGCAGACGACATGCGGGGTGAGAGGGGAGGGCATTTTTGTCTCTATTGCCCTCTGCTATAGACCCTAATGGAACGGTGTATAACTTTTAAAATAAAGCGAATTTCCAGAAGAAAAAAAAATGTTCACAGGTTCGGTGCAAATTAGGTGTCAGGGTAACAAAGTCTGCCAAAAAAAAAATTTCCGAATAAAAAAAAAGGGTCTGCGTGTTTTAGTTATTTCTTCCTTTTTTTTTTTTTACGATTTCTTGAAGGTCATTCTAGCGATATCCCACACTGCCTGGTGATAGTTACAAAAATGCAGAATCGGCTTAGCAGGGCGGACAAAAGTTGTCTGTTTTGATTCTCTTGGCTAGGTGGCACAAGCTACCGCCAGAGTGAAGCCGTCAACTCTTATTTGTTCAGCCACCGCAATACGACCTGTTGGAGTAACTTGGATCCACTCGAGTACGTCAAGCAAATATCTCGAACATGCTACCGGAGCAGCCGACTGAGAAGTTTTCCGGATTTTACGATCGTACTAGTTGTACGGTTGCGCCAGTTGTACCAGTTGTCTTCTTGTAGTTGCTGTCTCAATGCCATCTGGTGCCAGCTGAACGAAAAGCAGCTTTACGTGTATCCTGGTCATGGGTTAGTCCTTCGCCTTTAATTTTGAATGATGCGTATTGTTTACGACTTGTTTTGTCGACGCCGTAGCTGCCGTAACTGCATTGATAGACTTGTCGTATCTGTCCTTTTCTGACACGAAACTGTTTGTTGCTTGATTCCGCAGTATTGGCCGGAGTCTGCCAAGTTTACAAGCACAGGGGCTACGGGCTTTGCAAGGTCTTTGCAAAATCGCGGTGGAGGAGAATGTTCAGCACGGACGTTAATTCCGGCAGCTCCTGTTCAACCATCGCGGTGTGCCAGCTGACGTCGACGTCTGACAAGGCCGCTAATTTTCAAGCGTGCTCCGATCTAATTCACCGTGCCAAGTCAAGAGGGGCGCAGGTGAGCTTCGTATACCTACTGTAGTGCGAGACGGTGAACAAGAACAAGGTAGTAGACAAAGAGTGTTTCAATTTGTCAACCTCTTGATCGGCCTCTGGATCGGCCATGTTCGTGGTCCGCACTGTCGTTAATATGCTTTGAAGTCTTTCGCTACAAAACTTCCCGTTTTGGGTCGGCAGTTTAGGCTGCAACCGTGGCTAAATTGATCTCGATGTACCCATGGATGTCTTTCCTGTCTGTCATATCTACATGAGTAAAGCTATACGCACTCCGGAGTGCATTTCGGACGAGATGGCTATACGCACTCCGCCGAGAACTCATGCCCGTCGGGCCTCCCTTCTCGAACGGCGCGTGTATCACTGGGGAGCGTGTTAACCCAGCCCCCGCCTGCGTTCACGCCGCTTCGCGGCGACAGTATTGGCTACTAATTACAAAACGTAACCAGTACACGCCGCTTCGCGGCGTCCGCCGGCAACCCAAGCCCCGCTGTCCCCGATCGCACCTCCGGAAAGGGAGTCCCATTTAATTCTGCGAAGTTTCGCCGCCAACATTATCGTAAAAAAGAAATGTCGTTAACATCGCAATTATGCCTCAATAAAACAAAATGAAAAAAAAAGTACGCCCACCGGGGATCGAACCCGCGTCCACTTGCGTACAAAGCGGACGCCATAGCCACTGTGCTATGCCAACGCCGAAAAATCTCGTTGTGGCCATTCGTTTTATACGAGTTTAGCGGAGTGCGTATAGCCATCTCCTCCGAAATGCACTCCGGAGTGCGTATAGTTTTACTCTATCTAGCATACCCGCAGGGGCGGATCCAGGGGCTATGTTGCGCTTTTGGACTCCCAGGAGACTAGGGAGAGGGAAGTGACGTCAACAACGCAGCAAATGCAGATTGGATGTTGATTTTGTTTTCTTCTGTCAACATCCAATCTGCGTTTGCTCTAGTCGTTGACGTCACTTCCTCCCTAGTCTCATGCGAGTCC